>QFEC01019791.1:0-10694 GCA_003316585.1 Gomphus bonarii | reverse complement strand
GGCCATGTCAGGCCATGGCATGACGTCTGTGCGTGTCAGAGCCTAATTCAACAAAAGATTGTTGAGCAGAGGTTGACATAAGTATTTCTTGAAAAAAATGAATATATTGAGATTGAACCTCTCAGGGGCAGAATGGATATGTGCACCCCACATACACCACCCAAAGTAGACCCAGGTGGAAGCCTAAGTTCAAGATCCAGATAGCTGATAATTCAAAGGAAGCATTGATGCAAGCATTCAATAATGCATATAACATACAGATTTTTGCCAATAGCTCATGTATGAAAGGAGAGTGGGTGTAGCTGTAGTACTATACAAGAATGGGGAGGAAATGGGAGAATGGACAAGTCTCAATTGTACTGGACAATCAAGTAGCCTAAAACTACTAGACAAGAAAAGAGGATATATGGACAGTACCTAAAATTTGTACTATATCAGTGGATGGAAAATAGACTATCCTTTAAAGTATACTAGGACACAAGGGAAATGTGGATAACAAGTGCACTGACCAGGAGGTGAAGAATGTAGGAAAGGGAAACTCAAGACCAAATGACAGCATGTCACAAGAATGCTATGGCATACTACCAAAGAGCAAAGCTGCGGTGCAGGACTTCTTCAAAAGAGGGCTCAAATATGAAGCCATGCCAAAGTTTGAGCACTCACCTTGTTTTGAATGCATGAGGAAAATAGATCCTACAACCCTGTAAAATGTGATCTGTGATTATTATTGAATCTAGACAAAGGTCTCAGTCGAGTAAGTGATAACGCGACTGATATTAATACCTAGACAAAGGTCTATGTAGGAAATGTTACATGAGCTTATGTCAAGGGAAGAACATAATGAGTGTCTCACCTCAGTCGAGTAAGTGATAACGCGACTGAGGAGATCACTAGCTAGCTACTGGTGTTTATATACTGTAGCTAGACAATAGTCATGAACAATAATAAATAGTACAATGGCAGTGAGTGAACAATGGTTATTGAACAATGACGGTGAATGAACAATGGCATGTCATGAATAAGGGCTTATCTCATATTCCAACAATTATTTGTGTACATAATCCCTATACTATTGTGCGGTCACTATTAGGAGTCGGCGTTGTCGGAGAGCTGACTAATCGACGCAGCACGTCGGAGGTTGAATTGGCCAAAACCTTCAGGTACAATCGATTTGGGAAGTATCTGGAGGGTAAACACAAAAGGTAACTGGTATGCATTATACCTAGATAAACTACACAAGCTAATAAATGCTATGTGCCCTGCCTGCAGATGATTGGAGGAGACAGTCATGGACTCATGCAATGCCCGAAGTATGCCACACCAAGGAGGAAAATGGAACTAGAGCTCAAGTGGGGAGCCAAGTCACTGAAAACAATATTTACCAATGAGGAATAACTACCACAACTATCCCAATACACTTGAGTCACAAGATATTTTGAAGAAAAGAAAAAAAATTAAGAGATTAGAGGCAATTTCCAACAAGCAGAAAGGTGACGAAAGAGCAAAAAGGACTAGAAACGACAGTTCACGAAATGAGCTTGTAGTAATATCCTTTCTCATTTACCTCATGCAGGCAGACATGCCTATGAAAATGCTATAGGCCCATGCAGAGATAGAAGGAAAGACAGTGGAAGGACAGAAATACTGTAAATCATTATATACCTTATCTTACATAGGGTACCACCCCAAAAGACAATAAACCTGGATAAAATGATAATAACTAAAAGATAAAATTAAAATAGGATCTGATAGGCAAGTAGATGGGATTCTATATGACACCTGAGTTTTTAACTGGGTCAAATCAAATCCCAGTGCTCATCGCGAAGGTTGATTGCCACTCTTACTTTCACTGCCACCCCAGAAACCACGCTTTTATTTCCGATAGACCTTCTCTCGCTTTATCAATGTTGCGTAGTTTACATCCCTTCGAAGCAAACCCGTAAAATCTTTTGCTTCTTCGATCTGCAGGGCATAGGCATGTGCAGGTATGTATGTAACGACACCGCAGCATCAGGTCAATGTCATCTGAGACAAAAAAACCATTAACTTTCATAATACACGCATGACAGCCAGTTACAGTACAGAGCCCAAATAACCTTCCCAAACCCTCAAATCAAGTAACTCGGTCAAACCAAACCTCCGCACCCTCTCGACCCTCTCCCTCCGGCTCTTTCACACCATCGCCAGCACCCCACGCACCCCTACACGCTATCCCTTCCACACTCACCACGTCCCCTCCTCCCGCACCCGCACTCGCACGTCTCCCAAAAACAAACTCTCCAGACCCAAATCCAACCGAAACCGCAAAAGGTCGCCGGTCATCCTTGTCATCGTCTGATTCCGGCCCCCGCTCCGGCCCGTCGGGGAAGGGCGGGGGAAACGTCAATACGGTCCGAATATCAAATTTGTTGCCCGAGTCGTGGTGCAGGAGTATGTGCGTGGCCCATACTTTGGGGAAAGTGGCGACGAGGGCAGGGGCAGATTGGTTTAGGAGAGGTTCCAGGGCGTGGGATATGACCCCGTTGCATTCTTTTCGGGAGCTTGAGGGCTTGGATGGTGGATAGGGACATAGGGTAAGTGTTCCGTATCCTGGGTTAAAATATACACCAGCTAATTCATTTGGAGGCAGTGTTGATCTAGTTATGTTTGAGCTTGGCGGACGCGGAAAACTCCGGGTACTATTCTGTTGGTGAATTAGTTCTGCCCTTGTGGGATACCTACATAGAGCTAACGTCTCACGAAACTCTCGAGGGTGTGAAACTTGCTCACCTTTTATCCCAGTCAATCTGTTTGAGTCCCAATGACTTTTCCAGAAGTCTCCATTTTATCATGTTGATAAACCCAAGATCAGCCATCGAATTGATGAGTATAGCAACCCCAAGATCATCGTGCGCCGACCGAGTCACAACGGAGTAATGTCCTATCGTTGCTCCTCCATGCTCGATGAACTAGTCGACCCGAAAATCGCGCATGGCACCAAATTCAAAACATGTTGAATTAGAACCTCAGTAGCCTGCATTCTCACAGTATAAATTGGCGATCACGAACCTCATGACCCTGATAAGTATATCTTCCTTGGCCCATTCCATAGACGATAGCACTAATCTCAGGAGCGAAACCCCGGGGAGTTTGGATCGTTACCCCATTCGTTACCTTATCGATGACAGAAGGAGGAATAACCGTGGCGTTAGTCTTCGGAGACCTCCCGGATAAAATGAGCGCTTGAAGCCATGTTGCCTGAAGATGTAGCATGTCTGACGGTCAGCGGAAACAGAATGCTCTACGAAAGTTATCCATAAGATATACCATGTCTTTGGCATTAGAGATAACACCCCCAGCCCCAGCAATCACCTCCTCCCCACCATTCTTAGTAAAAAATGGTACAGGCTTGAATCGCCTCTTCTGATCTCCATCTTCCATGGTTTCGGTTACACTGGTGTCTACAAACCCGTCTGCAACGGTCCCCCGTTGTTCGGCTTCAGTGATGTTGTAGGTCGTCCAGTTCATGCCGAGAGGAGAAATGATATTGCGTGTGATATATGTTTCAAAAGGTATTCCCGTCAAGTGTGAGATGATGTGGGATGCCAAAACATACATCTCTATGAAATGTGATCGGAAGCGACGCTAGTAAAAAGTTTGAGGAATTCTCGTACGATTGTTGTACTGGAAACTGTGAGACAGAATCAACGGCGGGGTCATTTTTCTCTGCACTTTGACAGCTACTCACGTTTGTCGAAATTCAGCCGACGGTCGTAGATAGCGCAACTTGGCTATCTGAGGGGGCCGGTCAATAATCCTCAAAATAGCAATCACGGAGACAATGAGGATTGTGACGTGCAACTCACAGAGCTTTCTGGGGTATCGGTTATGCTGTAGCTCAAGTCATGACGAGGCAGGCCTGTCCTGTGGCTGAGAATATCCACGAGATCCGCGTGATCTTGAGCGATTGGATCTTGAAGAGCCCACAGCGTTTTGGGGAGTATATCCTTGATTTTAGTATCCCAGTCGATCAAAATACTTTCATCGGCGGTGAGCAACCCTAAACCAAGCGCAGTGAACAGCTTCGAGTTAGATCCAATCGAAAATAACGTCTATCAAAAAATAAACGAGTGTCAAGGTTAAGATTTAAGTTAATTGTCCGTTTCGGAACGATATGTATTGCGTGACGTTAACTCACTTGACCATCCACGGGGGTTCCCCAGCGGTCAGCGACTCCGAATCCTTTCGTTTCCGTGGTCCAACCGTCACCGTCTTTATTTTTACGCGTGATAGCGATAGCCACGCCTTTCATTCCTCGGGCTTTTCCCGTCTCCTCGAGCCACGTAGTAAATTCATCATCGAGGACCGGGGAATGAGCAATATCTGCCACGACTTCTGTCTGGCCTGAACTGGCTTGAAAAGGATACTGCTCTCCATGGCCCGGACCAACCCCTTTCGCTACAATTGTAAGAAAAGACACCAGAAAAGTCAGCAATGTGGTTGAAGAGAGAAACATTTTTTTCTTTTCAAGTCGAGTGCGGTACAATCACGGTCGGTGGTCAATCAACGGAGCTTGAATTTAATTTGACCGTGGCAACGAGTGCTGAAGATGTGATAGGCCAGCATCTATTATCTTAATTCATCGATGGCCAGCCATCGGCACCGCTCTTGGAGACATGATTCATCTTAAGCCCGGCCCTGTTGAAAGTTTCCGACTAATGAGCGCAGGGCGCTTCCCTGAACGCCCGGCGCGTCGTAAACACCACTTGATGGAGTCATGATTACGCACAACCATATGACTACACAATTACAGTGACCATCATTTCTGATGTCCTAGCACACGGCGAATTCAATTTTTCAAACACGGGGATCATACAAACTTGTTGCAATCGTGCGTCCGAGTCTGAGTCCGAGTCCGAGTCGGTTGCAAGAACATTTACCCCCTAACACAAATGGCGGCCACGATGTGCCAGACTTCTCCTGATCATCAATGGTTTTACGCTTTCAAGGTCGTATTCTCCGCGCCTCCTTCGACGCGTATGTACGTACAACTCACTTTGCCAACCCGACCGAGTTCTTTGAGCCACTCAGGTACCGATGGGTAGATTTTTGGGACACCTATCTAGGTGCACTGACTGAACATGCTGTATTTTCGCAGGGGTTGCCCAAGCTACCGAGAAAAATGACGACATCAAGGAGTATTCACAGTTCTTTCTCTTTCTCAATAATCCGCAATCCTGGTTTCGGGAACCGCACATCAGGTCCTCCATTAAGAATTTATACAATATTCAAAAGTCGATGCACGTTCACAAATAGGCAGACCAGATTCGTCGTCTATCCCCTGTCCATAGAGTATATATAGTGCACATCCCGGCGACGACGGTCTCCATCGTACCCGTGGAGTGTGTAATCTCCAATTTGGACGATTGTCGCATCATTGTGCCCAGGAATGATGCCAGAGTGTCGGTGGAGAATTACAGGAGTATATACGGAGCTCGGTGAGTTCTACGGAACGCGGATCCAATGAGTCTACCACTTGATGTGGGAAAGAAGCACAGATAGTGAGGCGCGACAAGCACAGCAAGGATATCTGTGCGGCCAACATTTTAGCGTTCATAGGGTCTAGAGAATTCAAGGTGCAAAAGACAGGAAAGCGCAATCCGTTCCGGCCTTTTGAAACCAATTCTCGCCTCATGAAACCGGTTCTCCTGCCAGACTCAATGGCGGCTAGTTTCTAGCTTGAACCCATGGTGCCGGTGAGGTCCTGGATTCGATGCGGACGTGTTGTGGACTGTTGTGGACGTGTTATGGGCGCGTGCCTCGCTTCGAAGCCTAAATGCAATGTGCGATGTCTTTTCAATTGACTTTTGTTGATATTCTTCCATTCAACCGTAAACGTGAAGAGTACGCTCTTCTGTAATTTGTCACTTCCATAGCGACCTATCATTCCAGACGTTTCTTCCATGGCAACTCAGTTGATCTAAACCAATATATATAATGTTATGTAACTGAACGCTACGATATACAGCAAGATGCACGTATTATAAAGAGTTCCCCAGCCATATACCTCTAACCTATATTAAGCGCAACAAAAAAAAGGGAGAAAGAAAGCAAGAAAGAACTAACCCCTATGTCACCGCGCTGAATCCCTTAACGGAGATCCAGGAGTAACTAAAAAAGAGTCTCGACGCGGATGTGGGGATGGTGCGTCCGTAGTAACCGGTGATCCTGCAGTGGCTGTGGTTGGCGTCGGCGGTGTAATCTGCGCAGAATGCGACGACGCCGAATCTTGGGATCCGGGAATAAAGCTCAGGGCTGTCGAAGCACTCCGCCCATGCGACGACGCTGAATCCTGGGATCCCGGAATAAACGTCATTGTTGAGACACGCTTGGCTTGCGATGTCGATGAATCCGCAACGTCCCCCGTTGTTGACGCACGTTTCACGTGCGACGTGGATGAGTCCGTAACGACTGTTTTTGCAGGTTTCAGACCTACCGTCGACGACGATGCAACCCGTGCAAGCGACGACGAGGAGTTTGACGCTAGAGAGGACTTTGGGATAACGGTCATGGTTGCAATGTGTGAATGTGAGAGGGCCTTTGTGAAGTTCTTCGGCTGGTGGTGGCTGGCTGATGAGGAAGTGCGAGAGTGTGATTGGATTGTGTGCATCAACTCTATGTCAGGGGATTTCGAGGTACGTGCGGCGTGTGAACCAAGCACCAAGGCGGCTATAAATGGCTGTGGAGATAGTATGAGGAGGGACTCTGAGGTGTTCTTGTTTATACGCACGGTCATGAAAAACCCGATTGTCGCGCCGAATAGAGCTTTAATGATTTCTGGAGTCCATGTTCCGTGTAGATTTTTTCCATCGTATAAAGCTGTAAGATATTTTAGAGGAGGGCATGCGTATTGTTGAGTCACGTACGAGCGGTAATAGCAATAGCTATAGGCCAGAATACAAAGAAAAATAGTGCGGAAATTAAAAAACCTGGGGTATGGGTTACATAATGGGCGCACACGAGTTAAGGAAACGAACCTCGGATAATAATAATACCTAAGCACTTAGCAAAATGGTCAAAGCCGTAGCGGAAGGTGAGAGTTTGTTTCGGGGAGAAGAATGATACGACTGAAAGCCGGTGTTTGTCAAACGTATATACATATATTGTTGAATTGCTCACCTGCCCCAATCCATTTCTTCCCCCTGTTGCTCTTACACATACCCTGCCACCACGCCACATTAGGAAAATCAAACGAAAACGGTTCGATCTCTTTCTTGACCACGTCGTCGCGCACCAGCGCGCACGATATCGGTGTAGACATTATTCCCATAATTATGATAGTGACTCTAAGACCATACATGAGCAAGCGAGACGTGCTGAGGAGAGGGGATGGACGGACCCCAAGTCTCCTGCGATTGTATTTTCTAATGTGCCCGTTAAACCGGAACTACCCGACAAAGAAGATGAAACTCGTACGTTCTAGCGGCCACATACGGATCTCCTTCCGAGTGGTACGATACATTGCGGTCGCTGTGCACCAAGGTGATATGTGAGAGACATTACAGCAGAGTGACAGGTTTCCATACAAAATACGAAATTAAGTATCCCATCGACAAAGGCACCTCCCATGGCCTGTGAGATAAATAGGTAGCTGTTCGCATCGCATGTGATGAGGAACGGTGTAGGTGTATATCTTTACGGTGAAAGGACATACTGCAATTGCTTGCGAGTGAGTCGCCGTATGACACGGTTTTGCTCGCGCTCTATAGGAGCGAGTTGCTGGGTGGAGGAAGTAACGACTGGTAGAGCCTCGAGCTGCGACGACGATGAGTTCATAAGTCAGTAAGGAGCAGTATGCAGAACCGGGATGCCCAGGTACTAGATGAGCGTTGGATTACAAGCTTAACTGGTGGCTTGCATCCGTCTGGCGCTGACTGACATATACTTGCGGAGTCTCGGCGTTATTCGTAGCCGCAGTTAGGTAAGGTGCTTGCACCGCAGTACTAAGACACCCACGGTCAGCACAGACATCGCGCCTTTCTGGCTTTATTAATTCCTGCCAACGGAACAAGGATTGTGAGCCACTGCGATAGTTACTCGTGAACAGGAGCTCTGCTTCACGCATATTCAAGGCCTGACTCTGCTCCGCGCCTTGTTTCGCTAACCCGTGTCTCTTTTTCTCACACAGATCTCCAAAGCACCCGACACTTCGGAGGAGTTTCCCCGGACGTCGAGATTGTCGGTTCTACCTGGTTCGACACAATCTTTTGATCTTTTCAGCCATTCGTCCCATCCTCCCCTGCGGCAGGGCCTCTCGCCTTAGAGACTTCGTCTTTCACTATGTAGCCAATAGCGGGGTACTATGTCCTATCGTTTTTGGTCATGGGTGAATTAGGCCACATTAGGGTCTCCTGCCACACGATTACTGATGTGAGGCCAGTACTGTGTGAAATATGGAGCCTCTGCCAATCAAATTTGTCAAAGCACCCTGTATCTTTAGATAATGTCCTCTATCTACCTCATTCATTTCGGCACTCTACTGCGTACGATGTGCTCTCACGTACATCATGATGAAGCTGCGTTGATAGGTTTTTACACGTGCGTCTGCCTCTTGATAGGATGCTGTTTATGTTCTTTGCATCTAATGCACATACCTGTCCCGTCTATAGATTCCGGATTGCCCAGCTCTATCATCTAATATTAATAGCTGATTGGATTGGACAGTGTGCCGCAACTCTGGAATAGGCGTTAGGCGGCCGAAGCTATCGTGCCGACTGCTTGTTTAATGTTGGTTATCAACAGTGGCATACCCGCCAGATGCTGCTCTATCGTCCAACGGCTATTAGCTGACTGAATTGGACACTACCGCAACTCTGGCTTCAGCGTTAGACGTCCAAACACATCGTGGCGACTGATCAATGCACTTCGCATATTACTATAGGAGGTGGTGGACAAACGCACAAACATGCCAGCTGTTGCCAGCAATTGTCCGATTTCCACCTCCAATAACACTAATCATGCTTAGTTCTACCGTGCCTGATCCTGCCAGATCGCTGCTTATCCGTGCGTTATGCGTCATGTTGCGAAATCATTTCTACACCTCGTGCTGTATACGGTTCACTGATTATTTATAAATTCACTTGTCTTGGCACGACACCACCGCCATGTCATAGACCGCCCCAAGCTACTCGTTTAGTTTTCAACACTGAACGAATTTCAAGGACACCGCAGCTCACGGTGCAGATCGCAGGCAGGTAGAATTCACGGCTTAACTTTTGAAGTAGAGCTTGCTATAGTTACCCGCGCTCTTCTAGATCAGTAACTACCATTACAAAGCAGTGCCGAATCGGCGCCACGTTAATAGGTACGGTCTTCTTTAAATAAACTATAGGGCATTTCGCGGAAGAATATATGAGAAGCGCACGGACATCATGATTCACCTTTTTTTCAGAGTTTACGCTTGACTGGATTTGACAAAAGGACATGGATGAATTTTCAACAGTGTAATCTGTGACATTATAGTAATCCTTCAAATTTACGGTAAGGCGAACATCTTTGAAAATTTAATAGTAAGGCGTCAGCCCCTAAGACCAGCATCCCGTCAGTTAGTCGGAAGTTGAAGGTAAATAACAGGTAAAATTTAAGGAATCCGTAGAACAAGATCTGTAATTTTACAAATCCCATACCCCTGCTTGGCAATCTCGGCCATTCCCCACGTGGATAACCTTCCCGTCCTCCATCACACTCAGCTGAACGGGCCGATCGATAACACCCACGGATTTTCCTCGTGGAACCTAGTCTTCGCGAAATTGACCAGCATCTTCCAATGGTGTCATCTGCATCCCCGTCTTCTGGAAGACGATCGATGGTCCAAACAGTCCAACTCGAGTCACGATAACCCAAACCTGGGGGATGTGGCTATCGCTACATCGATATCATCATCCCACTTGACCGATTTCCTCATGACACTCCCGATTTCGTTCCGAATCTTCAATGTTCCATTCACGTAAACATCTCCCAGTTTCTGGGTTTGCAAGTCCAGTACAGATGCTATAAAAATGCTATCTGTCTGTGCATGGACCGTCGTGTAAAATCTCCCCTCCCTGCTTTATTAACCAGAGGGACCAGGATACGCTAACACTACCCGTCTCTCTCTCCCAACATGAAGTTCACTACTACCATCGCATCCCTCGCTGCCACCCTCCCCGCAGTAGTCAACGCGTCAGGAAGTAGCAGCCCCTTCACCTTGGCCTCGACATTTCTCATCCCAGAATATGTCGACGAAGTACGCGCAGCAGTAGCAAAGTTCGTCGCGCCTTTCCTACTCATCACCACTTTGTACTCGATCATCTGACTTGTTGTTATTCCCAACGCAGTATCACTGATCTAGCCCTCGCTGCGCGTGCATCGCAAGTCGAAGATATCCCAGTGTTCTTCTGGATGGATGTAGCAGCCAAAGCAGAGACGCTTGGGGAGTATCTCGCTGCGGCAGATGCTTTGGGACCAAATAACCTGGTTCAGGCCGTCATTTATGACCTGCCTGACCGTGATTGTGCTGCTGCTGCATCAGCAGGAGAATTCTCGATCGCCAACGGTGGTCAGTACACAGATCATCCCAAAGCCCAAACCTGCTCAATAATTTATCAGGAGCTACTCTTTACAAAGCATTCATAGACAACATCACTGCCCAAGTAGAAAGTCAGTCATCATTTCTC
>QFEC01019746.1:0-17414 GCA_003316585.1 Gomphus bonarii | reverse complement strand
CTAGTATGTTCTATAGTTCCACATGACTCTGTCTCTCGTTTAGCATCCCTGCATCCTAGTATAGTATCTCCTCCGCATTCGGATGACCCTGCTCCATATTAATCTCACGCTCCGAATGTATTTAAACCTCCATGTATTCGTAGCTAGTTCTCTAGTTTGAATATCGATTTAGTCTTACTTCGCTACCTCCACTCTGCAACTCCATAAATACAAGGACAAGACGATGCAAGAGGGGGCAACACATAAGTTGAAGCCAAGTCCTCTCAACTCCGTACCCCAGCTCAAAATTGATCGTTCGACCGCTCCAGACCTCCTGGACAATACGTCTCTGACTCCGGACTTAACACATTCAAGACTTGCTATGGGCCATATGAATGGTTGGTCATGCCTTTTGGCTTGTCCACTGCCCCTGTGGCTTTTCAAATGTTTATGAATGATATCCTTGGTGACCTGTTAGATCATTGCACGGTCACATATATTGACAATATATTGGTCTATTCTGACACTATCGAACAGCACTGAGAACACATCTGAGAACTTTTATGACAACTTAGAAAACACCGTCTATATGTCAAAGCTAGCAAATGCGAATGGCACAACGATTTGGTCAAATTCCTCAGTTACATTCTCTGAACTGACGGACTCACTATGGCTGAAGATAAAGTCAAAACCATCCACGACTGGCCCAAACTGAAGTACCACTGTGACTGACTCACATGTGCATTACAATAGAGCTCTCAAGGGTCTAAAAAATTCCAGCACAAAGAGGGAATACTATGCAAGGTCTGTGATTATTCTCAGATTTTTTGTAAATCAAGAAACCTATTTGTTACTAAGCACTAGTGGAATTGTGTCCCTCTTGCATTCACCACTGACTGGTGTCTTACTCTACAAAATGTTATATAAGCTAATTGGTGCTGCAGCGTGGTAGCTGCAGATTTTCTGCCTGAGTATACCACATCATACATTTTAGGGATTATTTGGACATGAAGGAGTAGGTTTACGCTTCACGAAATCTTTCTAAAAAGACCATGCATGGATAACAAACTGCATGAGTTCTTGTCTGCCGATACAGTAGTATAACCAAGATGATCTCGTCGAATGGTAGCTGCTTGAACACTACTACTGCACAGACATTCGGAGTATAAAGTACCAAATGTTGCGGTTGGTGGGTCATTGGGCTCTGCGCGTCCCACGAAAAACAATCAGGGTGCATTATTCGAAAATGGCTTCAAAACCAGATCAAACGACACAGTCAAATTATCAGGATATTTCAACCGAACATCTTGACATAAACTGGAGTCTAGACTTTAAAACGAAGACTATCTCAGGCACTGTAAACCATACACTGCTAGCTAAGAAAGAGGGAGTTCAGCAAGTCGTGTAAGGACAAACGATGGTAAGCTGATGCACATTGTTGACACCCTCCTTAAATTTCAGACTCGATACTTCCTTCCTGGCCATAAAGAATGTGCGGGTCAATGGAGAGATAGGCAAGGTAAGTCAGCCTCTGATGCATACTGGATGGTGAATGGACTGCATTTGTAGTATTTCCTCGGTGAACACCATGCTGTCATGGGTTCACCCCTCTCCATCCAATTCCCGAAGGCCCTTTCCACTGGAAGCACTATTGCGATCAGTATCGAATACTCAACTACAGGGCAATCCACGGCGATACAGTGGTTGGACGAAGCGTAAGTTCTGCGTACGTTTATAAATGGCCCAATCGTTGATAACCTTATAGTCAGACTGCGGGAAAACAGTTTCCATACCTTTTCAGTCAATGCCAACCGATTCATGCGAGATCTTTGCTACCCGTCCAAGGTCTGTCTTATTATCTGTGATGTTGTTTCACCGTCCGATTACTGTCAAGATACGCCTTCTATCAAGCAGGTGAGATCTACCGAATAACACAGCCATTCCTTACTAATCTTTTTTTTGAACCAGACCTATAATGCCTCGGTCACATCTGTCCTTCCGGTTCTTCTTTCGGCAATTCGACAAAACCCTCCTGCCACTGGTCCTGCGCACGGTGGAAAGACAATCGGTCGAGACCTTGTCACGTATACATACAAGCAGGTGATATTATTTTGTTTATGACCTGACATTCCCCTTTACCAACAATATTCATGGATCCCAGCCCATCCCTATACCGTCGTATCTCATTGCCATTGCGGCCGGAAATGTTCGTTACCGACCCTTTCCTGTTGTCCAGGGAAAACCCTGGACATCTGGGGTGTGGGCTGAGCCGGAAGTCGTTGATGCAGCTTATTCGGAATTTAGCGAGGATACTGTGAAGTATATTAACTCCTTGACTTCGACTTGTTGCTCTTGTTCATCTTGAACTTTGGTGAAAGGTTTATCCTAGCCGGAGAGGAGCATATCGCGCCTTATCGCTTTGGAGTATACGACCTACTCGTCTTACCTCCTTCTTTTCCGTACGGTGGAATGGTAATGCCCTTTGGGAGTTGATTTAATTGGGATAATGACTACATGTCCCCACTTAGGAAAATGCCTGTTTGACTTTCTTAACACCCAGTACGTCACAACCTTCTTGCCACGAGAGTCTTCGTGCTCATGTATCACACTAGCTCTATTGACAGGTGACCATAGCTTAAATGATGTGGTCGTACACGAGTTTATGCACTCATTCTTTGGCAACGGTGTAACGTGAGTCGCAATCCTACCTCTATCCGTAACTTTGTTACCGACCCAATTCTGTTAAGCCAAGCCGATAGTTCTTCTTTCTTCTTAAACGAAGGTAACTGGTTCTTAAAACCATATCATCATCGTTCGATCTTCTTTCACCCTTTAGGTTGGACTACGTATGGCGAACGTCTCATTCAGCAAAAGCTGCACGGCCCACAAGAGCGCGGATTTCAATTTATTATTGGGCGAAAAGCTCTTAATGATTCTTTGGAGGGATACAAAGATCAACCGAAGTACCAGCGACTCATAATTGACTTTGAGTATGGCGAAAATCCTGATGACGCGTATTCGTCTATACCTTATGAAAAAGGCGCGAATTTGATCTTACATCTTGGTAAGTCCTGTCCAATTTGATTTTTGGTTGAATCGGTAGTGACGTCAAATAAAGAGAGAACTGTTGGGGGACTAGATGTATTCCTCCCGTACATACGGGACTATGTGAATACTTTCACAGGGAAAAGTATATCCGCATATCAGTGGAAAGATCACTTGTACGATTACTACAAACGCAACGATCCAGAGAAGGTCAAGCTATTGGATACAGTCGATTGGGAGGTCGGTAAACGTTCGTTATAACCTTGGCTAAGGCTCACATTGGTTTCGACTTAGGGTTGGCTCTACGGCGAGGGAACAGAACTTCCCGTTAAAATGGAATATGACACTTCACTCGTGGAGCAGGCTTATGACCTTGCCTCAAAGTGGGATGCTTCTCGCAACACGCCAGTGTCTGCACTTCCTTTTAGTTCAAAAGATTTGGATGAATTCAACGCCAACCAGAAAGGTGAGGGTCCCAGCAACTTTGCATGTTCTTTCGCATATTGATTTGCTCCCTTCTCTTTCTCCGTTGTTGAGTCGTGTTCCTCGAGCGACTTCAGTCGTTACAACCGTTACCCGCGTCTCATGTGCACCATATTACCTTCGCATACTCATTTAACACGTCCACCAACTGTGACTTGCGCCTTCGTTGGTATAGCCTTGCACTATCTTCCGGCGCCGCCAATGATTTTGCACCGGACGCTGCGGCGTGGCTCGTAGACAAGGAGACTGGCCTTAAAGGTCGGATGAAATTCTGCAGGCCCATTTTCAGAGCTGTCAACAAAGTCAACCCGAAACTTGCAAAGGATACATTCACTGCCCATGCATCAGAGTTCCATCCCATTGCGAGGCGTCTGATTGAAATGGTATAGTTCTTCTGTTTGTTTCCCGAGTTATATTTGAGCTCACCGTAAATAGGATCTGGGCCTTGCTTGAGTAGTTGCTTGTCTAACAGTAATGTCTATGTAAATTGGTCTATGAACTGACCAACCATCCAAGAATTACAAACAATGTCTACTTGAAACTACCCCACAGATCGCCGAATGCATCATCCTTCTTTATAGGCTGTGCAGGTGCTGTAGGTGAAAATGGAGTACTGAAAAGGTCGCCGGCCTGTGTACCGGCGGTAGATCCACCTCCACCCCAAACGTTCTGTGAAGCAAACAACCCTACGTTTTGAGGCTGTGGATTGCTTGCAAACGCACCGAATTGTTGTTCTTGTTGTTGAACCTGTGGTTGGGAAGACTGACCCCATATCTGGTTTTGGACATGCGGAGTTGCAGCTGTCTGCAGACCATTCCAGCCCGATTGAGTGCCCCACATCCCTGTACCTGTATTGCCTATCATGCTCGTGGGTTGAGTTGGAGCTTGGGTCTGTGTTTGACCAGCACCAAAACCCATACCACTCCCCGCTAAAACACCATGTCCTCGTGGAGGGGAGGCTGCAAATAAGGAGAGTATATCATTCTTGACATCCTTCGGTCCACCAGCTGCTGAGGAACCTAGCGATGGCGCTGATGAAGTTGCAGAAGGACTGTGGAAGTCCAAACTGAAAAGATCATCCTTGGGAGATGTGACTGGGGGTGCGGCAGGGACTGTAGGTGCAGCAGGAGCGATCGCGGGCTGTGTTTGAGAAGAAGTAGATGACTTGGAGAATCCCTGCCCTGAGAGGAGTGTATGCGACTGGCGTTGTGCAGGCTGCGACGTGGCAGAGGGTTTGCGCGAATGCTGTTGCTGCTGAGGAGGTGGCGAAGGCACAGGTTCGGAAGAAGGCTGCTGGTTCTTTGGTCAGGCAGGATTGAGAATATGAACCCTGCCTACATACCTGTGAGTCATTTTCTAAAATAGATGGATCTTCTGGAGGTGGACCTTCTAATGCCCATCTTCGAGATTCGTACTTGGAACGAATGAATGATTCCATTTTACTATCGACCAAATCGTCATCGTCGATGAGGGTGAAATGCAAACGAAATGACCCACTGTTCAGCCGGTATATGTCCTAGTTTAAGATGTGCTTCCCAATAAAGATTTGCTCGGGCATTGCCCCAGAGTTGGATAGACTGGAAGGGTACTTTAGTAAGGATAATGTCTTAGGTGCACGATGAGACTCTTACTCTCATTTGCTCTGGTGTCCAGACATCCAGGTCCACAGACTTGACCTTACTGATGTGCGTTCCCATACCACGATGAATACCTGAGCATCTAATGCAGAGAAATACACCTCTGATATTATTTGATCAGTAGTCGGTTCATACCTACAAACGCGGGCAATTCGACGCACAGGTTCCACGAAGCCCATCTCGGATCTTGATTGAAGAGAAAAAGAACCTGTCAGTCGAATTCTCAAAGTAGTAGTTCACCTTACCATTGCGCTTGCAGTCTGCACATACTTTGTTCTCAGGTCGTTTTACCAAGTCACGTAGTGTCCTAGTATGTCTCTCCGAGATGGTTTTATCTTGTTTTGACATGCTGTATGAGGAGGACATGGTGGAAAGGGATATCTAAAACAACTGAGCTTTGGGAGGTAGCCACGTAATCCGAGGTTCTGGCGACCACCGCGTATGGAACACTCACCACGTAAATCAATAGAGCGCTTCCAAAAAGCTTCATTTAGTCTGAAAAAATAAATCAGCGAGGACTGACTAGAAGTTGTTCCAACTTCAAGTTCTTGTGTTTTGTTCCTTACAATTGTTGGCATCAATCCCTTTTTACAATACATAAGGCGCAGACCTCTTCAAGCCAGTGGCCAGCTAGATACTGCATTGGGAGGTTGCTTTCATTATATTGCTTATGTTGAACAACATTCTGAGACTACGAGGGTAGCCTTGTTCAGGCACATACTAACACTTTTCTTGAGTTAACCTATAAATTTACATTAACCAACTACTAACCAGTAATGTCTTAGGGTCTAAGTGTTCAAACGTGCTGAACTGCAATTTGTCGGGGTAAACTAGAAAGCACAAGTCCAGTGAAGGAGTAAGAGCAGTTAACCAGAGCTATGACCACATTACCTAGTAAACTTACATTAGAACAATGACGATGTTGTTTTCAAACATTTCCCATGATAGGTTTAATATATTCCAAGATCCCTAGGGATAGTGATTTCAAGTAAGAACGTGATATTTTAATGCAAGTAATTTATACCACCAAGCCAGGTGTTCAGAACGTCATCTCAGTGCTTCTTAGTAGTGTTCGCTTGCGAAGAAATGCCGCGGAGGCAAGTGTAACTGTACTGATCATTCCTACCATGACTCCGGCGGCTACAACTGCTGCTACAATCCAAAATGGAGTGCAAAGCACAAATGATATCGCTGACATTTCCTGCGTTAAAGGTGCTCCCGTTGGACAAGCGGATTCAGTTCAAGTCACAGATGATGAATCGCAAATTCATCTTTCCAACCTACAGGTGCGTCCCCAGGTGTACTGTACTATTTTAAGATTTTCTTGAAGAATGCGGTATCGGGGCAGGTATCCCGACTAACAATTACCCTTTCTTCAACATTGAAACCCATACCACCGCCGGAGTCTCTGATTTTCGGCAAAGTAAGTAGAAAGATATGTTATTTTATCACTTATTGAGACAGAGATAGATAATGACAGATCACATGCTCATAATGTCATTCGAGCCGTCGACGGGCTGGTCTGCTCCTGCCATTCGTCCTTATGGTCCTCTTAGTCTTGACCCTACCAGCTCCTGCTTTCAATATTGTCCTAACCTCTTTGAAGGCATGAAGGTAGACTCTTATTCCCAGTACTCGCATAGCAATCTAACAAATTTCCCAGGCATACTTAGGTCCCGATGGAACACCCCGTCTATTCCGTCCTCATATGAACATGGCTAGGATGGCACGTTCAACTGCCAGAGTTGCATTACCGGTAAATTTCTCATCCCTATACTTACTGAGTATTTCTCAACCACTCTACTGATGACGTGTACGCAGTCATTCGATACGGAATCGTTACTGACGTTAATTAAGAAACTTATCATGATCGACGCACGGTGGATTCCCTCTTTACCAGGTTATAGCTTGTATGTTCGGCCAACCCTTATAGGCACTCGTCCTGGGCTTGGTGTTTCAGCATCTACACATGCTCTGCTTTACGTGATTCTCTCACCCACTGGGCCTTACTACCCCCCGTCTCTCACGACCCCGCGTAGAAGAAGCTGGGTTTCTCTCTTAGCGTCGTCCACTAACGTACGAGCATGGCCAGGGGGTACAGGAGAATTCAAACTTGGATTGAATTACTCCCCTTGCTTTGAACCTCAGCGAGAGGCTGCGAAATTGAATTATTCCCAAATTCTATGGCTCTTGCCTGTTGAGGTTGAAGGAAAAAAAGAATGGAAAGTTACTGAATGTGGAAACATGAACTTTATGTGTATAATTAGACGTGATGATGGAGGTCCGTCTGTCTTTAAAAAAAATTTCTTATGGTCGCCCAGTTACTGACTGAATTCCAGGCATCGACATTGTGACTCCTAAACTTGACGGAACAATTTTACCAGGGGTGACACGAGATTCTATCATTTCTTTGGCTACCAAACACAACAAGGGTTCTCCCCTTCCAGGCATCCCATCGACTTTGGGAGTGCATTTACGAGAGGATACCGTGTACATGTCTCACATAATCCTCTGGGAGAAAGAAGGCAGGATTTTGGAGGCTTTCGGAACTGGCACTGCAGCGATTCTTGCTGGAGTGTGGAAAGTGGGTTGGGAAGGGAGGGACATAATATTGGGAAATGGAATGGAGGACGAATTGAAAGATGGCGAGAAAGATGTCAATGGACTGGGTCCCGTGGGAAAAGCACTGTATGACCGAATTGTGGAAATTCAGGAGGGGAGGGTTAAAGGGCACGAATGGAGCGTGAGCTGTGTAGAATGAGGCTGGGCAGGTACATCATCCCAGCAAATATCTTGATTAGTGTAACTACTGGTAAGTTACCCCCAGTGTGCATATTTGGCAACATGCTGTGAACAGTGTTAAAATAAACATACTTAAAGGGCCATAGACATAAGGAGATGAGTTATCATCTTCCGTCCCGCAAACAATCTCCGCGGCAATTTATGTAACTCCGCACCATCAAATCAAATGTCGCCTATGGATTCACGGTCTTTTCGCTTCAGACTAGTCACCTTGCCTATTATAGCGTCTGCATTATTCGTCTGTACATTCCTCGCTTACCTTTCCATTTCGGATCAACCTCCCGCACAACTTGCAGTGCCAATTACCGGTCCAGTGCCAGCAGAATTCCATGACACTCAAGATGTTTCGACTATGCATGTTTCTGATCCGCCGCCGCGTATCGCTCCCAAAGTTTCCGCACCCTCAAGCTTACATAAACTCGGAACTGCTTCTCGGGTGTTTGTGCTGTCGCTCCCCCGTCGTGTCGATCGACGGATGACAATGAATGCACTCCTGCGTGCTCTGGACTTTGAGTTTGTCTATGTGGATGGGGTTGAAGCCACGGATGCGGGGATCGATCAGGTCTTGCACACTCTGAGATTGCAGAGGCACAGGCTTAGGCAAAATTCTCCTGGGAAAAAAATGGATCCGACTGTACAGACACTGCACGTACCTGAGTATGAGTCTATCGCCGGAGAAGAGTGGCAAGCTGGCGTGCCCAATAATTTGGGTTCAATGGGTTCAATTGATGGCGCCCTATTGTTATTTACGTCTCTCAATACTCAGGCTCCCAGTGCGTCTGTAAAATCCGAGGTGGCGATTGAATATGGAGAAACCCTTGGCCTTCTTCCATGTGCAACTCCCGAAGACCCTTTCCCCGTTCCCCTGAACGCAGCTAATCTTCACTTGTTCCCGCCGTGGCGGGTCCTGTCACGTGGTATGATCGCTTGCTGGATCGGACACCTCAATATCATACGTCAAATTCTCAAGCTACAGCTGGAGGTAGCTATTGTGCTCGAAGACGATGTCGACATGGAATATGACATATCAAAGAGGCTGATGGACATGTGGCCAGCACTGCCCCCAGACGGCTGGGACGTTATTATGTTGGGTATGTTAATGTAATCTTTTTTTTTTTTTTGTTGGCCTGTTTCCTCGACCCGGTCACACTTGGAGTCATGTGCATTCCCTGATCTGTTGTGTCAACCAAAGGACACTGTCACTCAAATGAGACAATACACCCGCCACTTTTGGGGGCACCTTCCCTCCGACCATCCTCTGCCCCAAAATGCACCCATGCATATGTGATATCTCGTCTAGGGGCCAAGAGACTAGCTCGGATACTGTCTGTACCGGGGAAAGTGCTTATTAATTTCTGATTGAAAATTTCTTCGCTTACTTTGATCCTGCAGTTTTGCCTACTCACGTGCTTTAGACCAAGCTCTCAGCTGGCTGATTAGCACGGGAAAGATTCGAAGCTACAGCGTCGTCCCTCCCATCGTTGTTCAAACCAAACACACTGCGAGCGATATTTGGCCCCACTTTCCCGTCAAACAGCCGGAGCACCCAGACGTTCAAAGCCACAGTGACAATAGTGACAAAGGTAGCAATTGGCGTGACGTGTTAGTGGACAGTACGTTAGAGAGGCTGCGGAGTGTCAAAGAACAGTCCTAAACATTACGAAGTCTAAGATGACATGTGTTTGACCTCTGATTATGAACGGCAATAATAATAAGGTATGGTAAGTCCATGTCAGGAGGTTGTTGTGGCCAGCACTGCATGCCACTCCAGGCAGTACGTCGATGCAATAAAAATTATATAATTCGAATGTAATTTGTCACGCCATCTGAGACAACTGTAGAAACGGCCAATTGTTGGCACAACTCCTGTTGAAAGCCCCTTAAATGGAGCAGGCTGAGACCGAAATTTCCCAGTGAACAAGCTAAATATATACAACATTTCCCCGAAACTCCACACGAGAGTTACCTGTTGAAACAGACGCTAAGCTAAGCCTTAGAACCCACCAGGGTCAGCCACCCAAACCTATGCAAACCTGTCCGTGTACGGGACACTCTCACGCAGTACGAATCTAGGTGTCTGGGCCTGAACCACACTGGAGGTGCCAGTCATGAGATTTGGCGCTCTTAATAGCTATCATTGGAGCGAGTGCAAGACTGGTGTTGTCGCCATAAGAACTGCACGCGTCTGTGATGTCAAAATACTTATATAAATGGGCGCACGTCTCAGTCACGGTGATATCATAATACAGTGATCGAAATGGAACAAGGGATCGCTTGAGTCAGGGACGTCGCTTTGGGTATAGTGGCAAGTCTTAGCTGGCCAGGCTTGGCCAACATCGGTTGCCGCTCCACCGCTCCTCTCACAGCAATAATCGCGGCCGTGTACTAATTGGATCGGATCGAATTTATATCAAACTAAGGCTACCATATGCACGTCGCTCCATACGTTTCAGCAGGCGGCAGTTATAGCGCGGGGATCAAGTTGCCTACCAAGAGTTCAATTCAGGATGCTGAAATGAGAAGAAGCCTTGGAGGCCCAGGGTAATGGAATTCCATGGGCAGACAAAGAATCTTCTGAGCCGACTGGCGAGATCAGCGAATTCCGGGAGATCAGCGCAAGGAACTTGGACCAAATCCACGGGACTGGTACACACCCATGGCGCCTGTGAACAGCCACCTCGATTTTCTCCAACTCCGCCAAGTTTAGTGAAAAAACGGTATAGGAAAAAAATGCAGGAGCAACAGACGTCAGCAAACATCTCACGACGGTAAAGTTGAGATGATGAAGCCGTCATCAGATATGTTGCCCCCCACCGTGGGTAGGCCCGCCAGATGTGGTGGCTCAACAGATAGGAGATTGAACAGAAGCGAGCAGGACAGGATTTCAAACTCCAGTAGCATCTCAGCTCGCTTGTACCGTTTTAGGCGATGGGTACGGTAGAAAACGACAACAAAGAACCAGTGGATTGAGATCAATCATATGTCTGCTTAGTCATGGGCAAATGGAATTCCCACGACTTATGTGTGCAGGGAAGAGTGAAGAATCTGGCGGTGAATGCCAACTCACATGCGTCACGAAGCATGTAATAAAAGGGTGGCACATTCCCGTACATCCTGTGGCTGGGAATATGGAAAGGAGGGCCGCCACATAGCCAGATTGAATTCGTGCGGAAGCCTCAAGTATCCTGGATGTCAATTTAACGGCAGTTTCCCTTTTGCCGCGAGGTGAATTGAGCTACAGTAGGTGGCGTGGAAGACTCGGGCGACCGCCGACACGAGCTCCATTTTGGGCTCCTGGCATCGTTTGGTTGCCAGTCATGGTCCCCTGAGCAGAGGTGGGAAGGAGTCTCCGGTACATTCAAAAATAATTACATAATTCCATACGTCTGAAATTCCCCATATCGACAGCGACATGCCACGAAAGATTTCCATGTCATCTCTTCTCGTTCCTTGTCCTTGCCTGCAACTCCTCTATTTTTCTCTCGATCTCTCTCCTTTTGTCTTCCAGGAGTCTCTCCTCTTCTCGCAGCCTGTGAGGCACCCGCAGCATGATTCAGATAGAGTAGCCTTTGTTAGACAATGACGGATGCCTCATTGGCACGCACCATTGTACGCCCTCTTGTGGTGCAGGGACCAGCGCTGCTGTCGCTTGTAATGGAGTCTCGGTGGACGTGGGCCGAGTCGCTCGGAGCTTGATGCCAGCATAGAAAGCGACTGGGGGAAGCAGTCCACGAGCGGGAAATAATACATATGGCAAGCATCAGGCGCACCTGGTGCAATCACACAAGAGTAAGCAATGACTCGCGAGCGTTTCAGCATGTGTGAGTGTCTTGATGTGGGTGCGTCGGATCTTTTAGTTGCTGGCAGGCCTTACGTGATCGTTCCGGGCGTAAGTTTTTTGTATGGGCGTAATTGCTATGAGCCGATCCACTCAGTAACACAGACTTGCCTTTTATGGAGAGAAGCCAGCCCTTGTTCACTGCTGCGTCGTCACCGAAGGGTTATTGTAAGCCACCCTTTCTTCCAAGCGATCCAGTTCAGATGCAACATATGACCACCAACCGGAAGTACAGGTACTATCATCGAAGACAAGCCCATATTGAAACGTGAGCATAAAGGGGGCTCCTGAGGCGTACTCGCGAGACACAGCACTGGTGGGTTTCGGACTTGCCCGTGCCGTCACGGGGTGCTATGGTCGGTAGAGGCGATCAATGAACACGTTAACGTCTCGCTAAGAGTATGGGCACAATCTCACCAGTTTCGTCCCAATATATATATATCTTTTTCAAATATTTTCCTTATGTCACGTGTGACCATGTCTTTCATACTCCGACTCCACCAGCGCACTCAGCGCACTCGCCGACGAACTCGTTGCTCCGAACGCACAGCGGGCTCTCTGCGCCATCACAATCTCTCCACCCCGCCTTCATTTTCAGTTTCTCGTTAACCCGTCACTCTCATAAAGATGGGTATTAGCTTTGGATCGTTCGATTCGATTTGCAACAATGCTGCCCTCGTCGTCTGCCCGTTAGTTGGCACCATGCAAGGCATCGAGCCCACATGCTACAGCAGAAATGTCCAAATTTCGTCCACTCTCATTTTTCAGCCTTGTGAGCGTTGTCGCTGTCGCGGTACAGAGCTCCACTGAAACCGTCGCAGCGACCTGTTTCGTTCATATCGTCGCTATCCTTATGACTGCCATAATGATTCTACACGTACGGAGTAAATACACAGCTGTGGGTGAGTTTATCCCTTGAAACCGGGCATCTGGATAATCATTGGAGGGGTTGACAACGATTTTCCAGGCCGAAAGGAGATCGTCATGTTCTTCTATCTCTATGCCTTAATCGAATTTCTCGCCATTTTCCTAGATTCAGGAGTGATACCCACGGCCAGTGCTCCATATCCTGTGCGTTGCTAGCCTCGTTCTCGGCAATGTCCAAATGGTGGCTTAGTGGATTGACACCTCCAGTGGTTTACCGCCGTCTATACAGGACTAGTCGCGGCAACCTACACCTGCCTGTTGATTAATGGGTTTGTGGGATTTCAATTCGCCGAAGATGGTACCCCACTTTCGTTATGGGTATGTACTACTGTTTTTCCGGATACCGAGTACCTGACCGACCTGGTGTGCTTACCCATTCAGTTCCTGCGTTTGGCATGTCTTGTTGTATTTGGTATCGGCTTTTTCCTCGCCATCGCTACATTCAAGGGATTTGCAAGCTTCAGCTTTACTAAGCCGGTAGCGCTGTGGATTATCTACATTTTGTGGCCGCTCGTCTGTGTCGTCATTTACGGGGTGTCGCAGCTTGTCTTGGTGATTCGCACCCTGGACGACCGATGGCCTCTGGGTGACATTCTGTTTGGGCTGGCCTTCTTTGCGGTGGCACAGGTGGTGCTGTTTGCATTCAGCGTCACGATCTGCAATGCGGTGAAGCACTACATCGACGGGCTGTTCTTCTTCACACTGTGCATGTTGTTGAGCGTGATGATGGTCTACAAATACTGGGACTCGATCACAAAAGAGGACCTCGAGTTCAGCGTGGGAAGCAAGGCGGCAGTGTGGGAGGTAAAGGACCCGCTGCTGAATGCAGGAGGGACGGACTATTCGGAGGAGGAGAGCAACTATCACGGAGCACCTGCCTCGATCGTGGGAGGGATGACGGGTGCGACGATGTACAGCCATGGGGCATCATATGGATATCCGCCCCAGGGATACCCCTCAGACAGGGAACGGTATTGAACCCTGAGATTCTCCCTTGATTTTTGTAACCATATACAAACGGACTGTTATGCCAGAGGCACGGCTATTGTAGCGGGCAGCCATTCAGGTTCAACAAGTTGGACAAGACATGTAGCACGTCTAGGATAATTGAAAATTAGACTATGGCCGCTCGATCAATTGCTAAGTGAATGGTGGGTGGGCTGTTTTGAATCGGGGCCAGAATCCGTGGTGGAAAGGCTGTGAGGAGGCGACAGGAGACGATGAAAACAAGATGACCTGAGCACGCGCTTGACGGCTAAATTTTCGCAAGTTGCGGACAAGCTTCTCGTGGCTCACACGGCGGGTAGCTGGTTACCGTGTGGGAAACCTCAAATAATAATAAATATTAAAATAGGCGCCCCAAATGTGCTGTCCTGTCCCTATATCGGGTCGGATGTCTTGTCGCGCTTTTTTTATCAGAATCTGATAAATCTGCAACTATATTCATTTTTCTTCCCGATGCCATCTCAGCCCAGTTTGGTGTCGCCGCTTCTCCCAGGTCAACTCTCCCCGCCCCGCCTGCATCTCGGCTGTACGCCTTCCACTATGAACATGTAAATATCCCATGTCTGGCCACCCTTGACTCTCAACCACTCCACATCTCCGAATCCTTCCACTACTTATTTACGCCAACTACTTCTACGACTAGTTCTTCATGGCACAACCCATCTCCTGCGCCCCGCCTCTTCTCTCTCTCACCACTTCCTCTTCCCTCATGAGCTCTCTCTCAAACGTCTCGTCCACACTCCCCCTGCCCTTTTTCCCCTGGTGGCGCCCTTCCAGACCTGAGACAACCAACCCCCTGCCGTCGTGGTCGCTCCCGTCCATCGCATACTTTGACCGCAAGCCACCCAGCACAGGCCAGTCCCGCGACGTGCCCTCCTTTGCGCACGTTATACTGACACCCCCCCCAGCGTGCGCGACCCAATGGCGCGACTCTACCACCTCACAACTCTCGTATACTCAAAGTGGTCCTGACCCAGTGGACTCGTCCGACTCGAGCCCCGTAGCAGGTCCCTCCAGTCCACCTTCACCTGCGCCTGCTCGGCCGGCGCAGTCGTCCCCAAACCACACCTCTTCCACCGCCACCCAGTGGTTCTGGGTGGGCCAGGTGGGCTCGCAGCCATCGCCCAAGGCTATCGCAGAAAAGACCTGCGAGATGGTCTGCTACCTCTGGTTTTCCAACACACTCGGCGCGCACAAGTCGTCTCCGCACCGTGTCCGCTCGGCGCGGCGTTCGCGTGCCTCCCATTCTCCCTCGGACCCACCTGTTGGTCTCAGCGACGCCACTACTGCCGCTCTCCAGTTCACGCCCTCCTCCCAGTTTGTCGAATTTATGCAGAAACTTCTTCAGACAACACAAGTCAGCCAGTCCGTCATCGTCCTGTCTCTTCGTTACATCTACAGATTGAAGGAGGAGAACCACTTTACCAACGGTCGAGCAGGAAGCGAGTTCCGAGTTGCCGTCGTTGCCCTCATGATGGCGAACAAATTTGTTGACGAGTGAGTCTATCTGTGCGATCCAACTTGCGCCAGGCCCTGTTGACGCTCTAACTCTAGCAACACATACACGAACAAGACGTGGTCCGAGGTGTCAGGTATTGACCTAAACGAGATAAACAAAATGGAGCGCGAATTCCTGCTTGGAGTGGACTACCGTTTATATGTCAACACCGACACGTATAAGGCCTGGGTGAACTTGCTAAAGGGCTTGGTCTCCGTCAAGGAGCGAGACGAGCAGCAATGGCAATACTCGCGACGACATACCAATGGCGTTCCGGTGCTTGCACCCACTCCTCGCCATTCTGCGTCGATCATAAATGGCCAGCAACAACGTGCCCGTTCTTCTTCACCTCTGCCTTCACTCAAGGCATCATACCCTTTCACCTTTGTTGCGCCAACCTACTCTAATCCATTTACGTCCTCACCAAGACCCACTGAGCAGCCTGATCCCTACATGTCTGCACGACTTGGTGCGAAGCGACCGGCTGTCGCAGCTTTCTCGCCGCCTTCAGCCTCGCTGCCAGGACCGCCTGCAAAGCGACCTATCTCGCTTGACATGTCTGGTTTGCAATCAACAGCGGGTCCAGCGAGCGCGGGATCGTCGTACCCATTGTCCGCATTTGCCAACCTATCGATAGATAGGTCGGATGCGCCGACTCGCTTGACCCCACCCAGGTCAAAACACCCAGCTGAAGTACCGCAGACCTTGGCTGCTCCTTACAGCCTCCAAGACCGCAACCTTCCTACCGATCCACAGGTGTGTAGTAAACTTGAGATGGTCTTTATCACTGGTGGTTGACCCGTGTCGCACTGCAGAATCTATACTATTATGCTCTGGCGAGCTCACCAGCGAGTGCTGAGAATGATAATCGCGTCCGTAAGGCGTTATTGCGGTCTTATCAGCCGCCATACCACCCTCCTTCATCTGGCTACCCTCCGGCACCCCCGCCGCAACCCATGTATGTACAGTCCGCTACGGCGAGCCCGGTACACCCGCTTCCGCCATATCACTACTCGCACACACATTTTTCGCAGTTTCGCCCATATGACCAGCCCTATTATAGCAATAATCATCCTAATACCTACACATCGCTGGCTCCCGTGCCTCTACAGGACCAAGATGAAGACCGCACGCCGTATGGCTACCAACACTACCAGCAGCAGGCTGAGCCGGAGGTCTGTCGCGTGCCTGTAGCGCCATTCGCGAATGCCGGACCCCCAGGCGTTGTCCACTGGGGATCCCAGCAGGCAGCTTCTCCATACACTTACTCGCATGTGTAGCGGCTGAAGGCCGGTGTGCTAATTGTAAAATAATCGTTCCTCTCATTCACTAGTCATTTTCGCATCCATTGAGCAATTGACAGCATTCGCATTTCGTCTAGACTGTGTAACCGCATGTTTCAATTTTTTCCATTGCGCGTTCCCCCTGCGTCACTGCGTTTGTTTATCCGACAGACATTCATTTTGGTATTGTTTGTTCCTTCTCCAACACACTTTTATTTTGCTCTAGATCAGTCGCATATTTCGCCATTATTTTTCCATCACTCGTCTGTTTCTGGGTCCATTCATGATGCTGTATTAGTTTTCCCATGCCCATGAATACTGTTATGCGATATGTTTCCACGGAATCTGCGTTTTTGTCTCAATTTGCAGCCGAGTGTAGCCATGCATTTGGTTCTGTGGCATGAGTGAATGTAAGATAGTGGCGAGAGACGCCTGCGAGCCGGAGTAAAAGCGACCTTTCACGTGAACCTTGGCATAGATCAAATAGCGCAGAGCTCACAATTTCGGTACTTATCGGAGGAAAACGCGCAGCCGGTGGTAGCGGTAAGACGTGGCCAATGTGAGCTAAAGTAAGGAACACGGGGACTATTATCACTGACACGGATTGGCGAGGGCCCCATCCATCCGGGAGACTTCCTATTCCTATTATTCATAGCCATCGTCATGATCAGGCCTGACCCTGGCCGACCTATCCCATGGCTTACCAATCCTGGCGCGAGGCTTCGCGCAATTGAGGGGGTTGATCTTGTTTTGACTTTCGAGTGGGCGTCCAGCCGGTCGGAAATCTTGTCTGTGAAACGCATAAGGGGATCCGCGTATCGGCAGGTCATCAAAGAGGGCATCACAGCCTGCGTGTTTCTCTTTCCAGCCCAAAATGCTGGAAGCGGTTCCAACTGAACTCCTTTATCTCCCCCCCC
>QFEC01019678.1:0-15478 GCA_003316585.1 Gomphus bonarii | reverse complement strand
GCTTTTGGGAATGCACAATAGCAACTGCAGTACATGTCTGAAACCATAGCCCATCATGAGTCACCAACTATGTCTCTCCTCACAAATGCCTCTTTGATGAACCACTGGATCTCTCATACCTACGTACCTTTGGCTGCCTCATGTATGCTCACAATACAACTCAACTCAGAAAATTCAATCCAACATCACAAAAACTAGTATTTGTAGGATATGACAACTTCACGAAGGGATACAAGCTATGGAACCCATCATCTCACAAGATTATTGTATCTACTGATGTTGTATTTGAGGAACTAGTCTTTCCTCTTCGTACCCCCAAACCTCCCATCACACAACTGAGTTCTATTCCAGAACTTCCACCATTACCACCACCTGAACTAGTCAACTTAAATCTACCAGAGAGTGAGGATGAAAATGAAGACATACTACCAAATGTACCACCACCTCTCTCTGGCCTAGCTCCCCACAACCTACCAGAACCTCAACGTTCATCCTGTATCCCTCACTGAATCCAACAACCTGATCCAAACAACATCAGTCCTGACCGGCGTCAACTCTTCACAGTCACAACAAGATGGGATAATACAGTTGACTCATACCTGGCTGCCATCCAAGTCACACCTACAGGGGACCCAAACACATATGAATATGCCATAATGACCCCAGAAGCACTCTATTGGAAGACTGCAATGGGAGAAGAGATTAAGTGTCTAGATGACAATGGCACTTGGGAACTAACAGACCTACCAGAGGGTAGACAGGTGATAAAGTGCAAGTGGGTTTACATAACAAAGTGTGACACACAAGGCAACATTACTCGTTATCATGCGCGTCTTGTCACAAAGGGTTTTTCACAAACCACTGGTGTTGATTACGAGGAAACATTTGCCCCTGTTGCAAGACTAGACTCCCTGAGACTACTACTATCCATTGTGGCAAATTTTGATCTAGAAGCTCACCACATCAACATCAAATTTGCACACCTCAATGGAAACTTGGATGAGGAGATATACATGGAGCAACTGAAGGGCTTCATAGTATCAGGACAAGAGTTCAATGTGTGTTGCTTGAAAAAGGCAATATATGGCTTAAAAAACAGGACGCCAATAGCATATTCACTTGCATGGCACATTGGAGGGACTTGTATTTTGAAAAAACATTTCTGGCGATGTATCAATCTTTATCAAATGACATGATGGGGAGAACCCATTAATAATGCTAGTCTACGTTGATGACATTGCTCTTTTGGGCACCTTAGATCAAATTCAGGCCACCAAATCTCAAATTGCTGTACACTACAAAATAACAGATCTAGGAGAAATCCAACATTTTCTTGGGCTTTGCATAGTTTGTGACTGCTCAAAGAAAATCTTCACAATTGATCAGTCTCACTACATTCAATGCATGCTGATGTGTTTCAACATGTTACAGTGCAGACCCATTTACATGCCTTTCCCCACAGGCATGAAGTTAGTATCAAATTCAGATGAGGATTCTGATGCTTCTCTCACTCCAAAATACCAACAAATTGTCAGATCACTCATGTACATGATGCTTGGCTCATGCCCTGACATTTGTTTTGCAGTCAACCAACTCTCACAGTTTGGATCAAACCCCACAACAAACCACCTTCACGCTGCTCAGCACATTCTTCAGTACCTAGCTACCACACAGAACAACAAGCTAACCTATGGTATAAATGATTCAACCAAACTCAATGGCTACTGTGACTCTGATTGGGCAGCTGACACCGATGACCGCCACTCAACTTCTGGATACATGTTTGTTATGTCCGGAAGTTCAGTCACTTGGGCCACACAGAAATAGCGCACCATCACTCTCTCCTCAATGGAAGCAGAATATATAGCCCTCACTGAATGTGTTCAACATGCCCAATGGACTGCTTCCCTTCTCAAGCAACTTGACTTCAACATTGATCTCCCCATCACACTATTTTCCAATTCCCTAGGAGCTCAAGCAATAGCTTCAAATAATGTCTACCATAAGCACATGAAACATATTGATATCAAATACCATTATATTTGCGATGCTATATCTACTGGCCAAGTTAGTATTGAAGCTGTATCTATGAAGGACAACACCGCTGACCTATTAACGAAATCTCTATCTCACAACCAACACAAATTCTTTTACAAGAAATTTGGTCTTTTCAATGATTCAATCACAGGGGAGTATTATGAAAGTAAAAACAATTGAATAATCTCTATATCCCACATTCTTTTTGTTTGCACTTATTGTATTCCTCATATGATAGTATACCAAGACTCCTTATTATGCTATCCTGAAATTACCTATTATATACATACAACAAGGAACCTTAGTATAAGTAGCTACTGGATGTACAATGATACTTCAGACCATTTCTGATATCATCTAGGTTGTAACTGCATACAGAAGTCTGCCTTTTACAATAAAGCTCACACAAGGTTGTAACTTTGGCAAGGTTCAGAGTAGGGCTTGGCTTCAGCTTATGTGTTGTTGTGTTGTTGTTGTTATCATCTAGATCTCATAGAATCTCTAATTTCCAAAGGTGAGGTTTGACAAAAGACTTGGGGTAAATCTTAGTCAATTTTCTGACTACTGAATTACTAATTTACATACATACTATATACTAGATTAGTATTTCAAATAGTTATCACAATTTCAAACCAAAGAACTAAAGAGTTTCCAGAACAGGAATTAAAACAAAGGTGAAGTGAAACATGGGTGAGTCAGAATAAGGTTCAAGCAAAGTGTGTTACAAAGATTGTTGTGAGATATAACAGAAATTACTAAATGGGGGAAAAGTATTGTGAGCAGAGAAACTAATTGTATGAAAGAAATGATGGAAGTGAGGTCTAGACTCTGAGGCTGAGTAAAATGAGGGGCTGAGTGCGATTACTTAAATAGGTAAAAAGGTTACTTAATTATGATGACTAAGCAAGCAAGATCCTAACATATGAAGTTCAAGAACAGAAAGAATAATAAGGTAGGATTATAAGTATTCTATAACAGGTCAACAAAGGAATCATTGTTATATGGATAATAAATATAATACAAGGTTTAGTGTCTTGGTATCTCATTAGTAACTTGGGAGAGCTTAGTGAAGCTAGCACCTTAGTATGAGCATATATATCTTAGTATGACCTTGGGATCTCAGTATGGTATTGAGACTGGTTCAGTATTGGTTTGGCATAGGTGATTTTGGGTGTCTAAGATCTTCAGGTGATATGTGGGATCTAATAACTGGAAGCTAATTATATGGTCAGATGGGAAACAATATGGTCCAGTTCTGATAATACAGGCAAATATTAAGGTCCTCTATTGCTACCTGGCCTTGAGCAATGGCTTTTTGCCTTGACTACTGCCTTGAAAAATTTCCTTTTCAGTGCATTGTTGGAAGTTTAGAGACAGACAACATTCTAAGTCTTAGTGCTGACACAGTTTATGGCCTAAACAGTATTGTTTAGTTTGATAGTGGTAATCTGACTGACAATCCCCCTCTGCTCAGTTGGAGACAGCTTAGATGGCTTGCCTTCTCTATGGTTTTCCTTGTCCATATTAAATTACTAGTATAATACACAAGTTCTGTTAAGTCCAGAGTCAGAGATGTCTTGTCCGGGATGTCTGGGGTGGTCGAACTGCTGATTCAAGCCAGGGTATGGAGTCGAAAGGACTTGGCTTCAACTTATGTGTTGTCCCCTCTTGCGTCATCTTGTCCTTGAATTTACAGAGTTGCAGAGAGGAGTTGTAGAGTGAGAACGGAGGTAATGAAGCAAGACTAAATTGATATTTGAACTAGGGAACTAGCTACAAATACATGGAGGTTTAAATACATTCAGAGCATGGGATTAATATGGAACAGAGCCATCCGAATGCAGAGGAGTTACTATACTAGGATGCAGGGATGCTAAACGAGGGATGGGGTCATGTGGAACTATAGAATATACTAGAAGATGATGTGGAAGATAATAGAAGGAGTGACATGGAGGTCTGTGTATTGGATTGATGACGTGATGGGGATGATGGGGACAGAGTACGGAGTATGCAGAGGTCACGTGGAGGGTGTTTGTGGCGCAGAGTATGACGGAGGATAGAGATCTGTCCAGAGGGCAGAGATATGTCAGAGGGAATCTAGGATCTAACAAGTTCCCTAGACCCATAATAAGTTCCAACAATGTCCTGATGGAAATATTTGATAAGAGAAGAGAGAAAAAATTATTTTCATGGTCAAGGGAGGAGACAGAAGTATAATTTAACCACTTGGAACTCTTCTTATAAATGGTAACAAGGTACATGATTTTTTTTTTTCATCATATATTATATGTTATAAATCAATGAAAGTCAGGAAATAGTGGATCAAAAACTATCCCAATGAATGTCTGTTTTAAAACAATGGCCATGTTATTAAATATTATAAATATTATGTAATATGTGGCTCAATTGTAGGTATATATCATAATTTATTTGAGAATATTTTAGAGATATTAAATAATTTATTTCAAATATATATATAAAATTGTTCAAATAGTGGGACAGTTTTTTGAGCCACTGTATTTTTTAACATGTCCAGTAATGTAATGTAAAGTACCACAGAAATATTCAGTTGAACCCATGGCTTCTTGGCTTGGCTTTTGGCCATGGACACCATTACAGGTGTAGTTGTGCCAACACAAAACCACTTGCACAACTATGTAATCTCAACAACATTATGTTCTTTATTTGAACTACTGTATAGCACAGATAGAAATACATAGCCCTTTGGTTATTTGTACCTAATCCCAAACCAGGTTTGCACTTCATGTCAGTGACACCACACACTTGTGAGGGAGCTGGACGAAATCGTCTAAAATTAGAAGGCCGTTGAGGAAGGTTTTTATGTAACTGATGGTTTACTTCGTTTCGGACTTGACCTTGACGTACTTCCTTTCAATTACCAGGACAGGAGATAAGGATCTGTCACCGAGTCACACCAGCTGCAGCTTTAGTGTTGTCTTCTTACTTGCCTCGGTCGTTATCAGTATTTCCCAACATAATTTTGTCGATTGGCAAGTATAGTATCAAGTCTATATTCGGCACACTCGCCTTTTTCACCGACCACTAAACCGTTTGATTCCAGGTTCTCACTAGCAGTCCAGCTCATAGTCGAAATACGATCATTTGATCTGCCCCGAGCTAGTACTAATGACATAATTTTTGAAAACTTGTTCGCCCTAGAACAATATGCATCTCATATAGCTGTACTACGCCGCCTGAAGCACATGATAGATCAATTCCGATTCAAACAATTTACAAGTCCATCCCGGGCCCTAATGCAGTATGCAGACATTACATTACGTGCGCTGGAGAAGATAGAGTCCATCCCAAAGGAGCTCCGAGGCGTACATTACCGGATCATTTACCTGCTTCCAACCTCTCAGCATATTTCTTGAGTCCATCAGCCATAGCTTCGAACGACTTCACGAGATTTGCATGCATGAAACAACGAATGAACCAGGCCCCAGGTCCATCAAATACCTAAAAATGACTATCGATGACATCTAAAATGAGATCCATGCGATCAGACCAACGAACCAGGATACTCGTGTATTTTGCCGACGGCTTCCCGTCAGTTGGTAGCACGGTTACTTCCTGCCATCTCTCTGTCCTAAGAAACCACTTGGGAACACCGACCTGTTCCCAAACAATCCTAAAGTTTTTTTCGTCGATGAAGGTGATGATTTCCTTCGAGGTACTAAGACCTTTATCATCATCGTCCAGACCTCTTGGGGGCACACGGACGTGCATCAAAAGATGTGCACCCTCTGTTGGTTTGGGGTGGGCCAACAGGGGTTTAAAAGAAGAGTCTGTGATTGCCTGGGAGCGCACAAAGGGATTCCAGGTAGGGTAAGAGGGAAAGTCAGTGATTGCATTCCAAACGGTTCCTGCCGTTGCATCGATGGTGGCCTCGACTTTGATGTGCGTAGCTGCACGTGTAATATCTGGAGGGAGACGAGACATTTTCACTCTACGTCCACGTGCGATCAGCTCCGTATGAGCCATATAGGGTGCAGTTTTCGACTTTTGCTTACCTTGTTCTACTCCGGTGCGACCGTGAGGCAAAAGTTCTTTAGGCGTCGGAATGAGAGGGTTACAGGCACTGGATGAACAGAAAAACCTATTGTTATAACCAGTCGCATGAATCAGTGGCGTAGGCAACGTTTTAATAAGGGATCTACCGGTGGTCAATCACAGTGTGTACTACTGGTAGGAGCCTCCGTCGCCGCCACAACGCGGTGGCTAAATTAGAGCCAATTTAAACTGATCCAGTCTTCAGCTTGAAATTTGATAATCAGAACTTTAATCGCCAAATTTTGGGTACGTAGCGTAATTACACAAATACACAAATAATAGTACCTGAATGTCCTGCGCGGCTTTTTTATGTTAAATAGTCGGACGATACGACAAGTGGCTGAAGGTCGTCAAAAGAATTCATAATATTGGGTCTGATGGAATGTTAGTTGGCCATCTTAATTCCGCAATCATTTTTTATATCAGGCTGCATAGCAAAGAAATTTTCAGGTTTCGTTTTCGGGGTTGCGAGAGCGGTCATTGACATATTCTTACACATTCAAGGTCTAGGAGTCTGTCGGTGTACGGACAGGAAATTGCTTACCCGCGGAATAGTCACACCTATGGGAAGTTAAGACTTGAGACCTTGAATTGATTGCTAGGCGACATGAAATTAGAAGTAGGCATCCATCTCCCTAATAACGAGTGAGGTTGGTTTCTGAGTGATAATCAAGAAATTGATTCGATTCCGCTAATACTGTTTTCTAAAACAATCTCACGAACAACTATTGTTAATACCTCCTGATCAAGCCATCGTCACCTGCAGTCCATATACTGTCGCCTGCGGTTTTTATGCCTCTCACGGGGTCACAGTTGTACCCTACAAGCTCTTCAACGACCTGAGGTCCCTCGGGTCGAATGGAAGCAATATAGGGAAGACCATCTGCACTAGCTATCGCGAGGCGTACCTCACCATTCACTGCTGAGACAACGACCATATCTTCTACAGAGGCGCCATTCCGTTGAAACGAGAAGAGAGGTGCATTAAGTTGACGTGTATCGAATATAGTTATGACGCCTGTGCGTGAACCTGTAGCAAGTATGTGATCGGTACTCGAATATGCCATTGACTCCAAGGGAGATCTTGTTGTTGATAGCGGTGCCGAATGGAAGAAGGACGACTTTGAACCCAGATCAAACGCCTCGAAGCTGCCGTTATGAAGGGCACAAAAAATAACTTTGTCCTCGGTATCAACTTCCCGAGAGTCCAAGGACATGGGAATAGTCTCTGTCACGTCACCATCTGGGGGTCGATATATTACGGGATCAAAACCCCTTGTTCCTAGAGACATTTTGTAGACAGGGGAATAGTCTGTGGAACCCAAAGCACGTATTTGTGAACCAGAGCCAACATCCCATAAACGAATCGTGCCATCCTAGTGATCAAATGAGGCATTTGTTAGGAGTCCTGACAGTTAACAGTCCGCTATTGTTCACCTTGGCACAACTGACTACATTTTTACCCCGAGATATTATTCCAGAGTCGGTGACAGCTCGGGTGTGGGCCTTGAGAGTGCGAGGGACTGAAAGATTTTCAGCAGAGATGATACACAATGAAAAGTCATTTGATGTGGTGAGGATGACTTTGGAAGAAGGGAAAAAACGCAACGAAAGGATGGTGGATAAGTGAGGCTTTGATGTTAGAGATTGTGATTTTCCGGACAAGGAGGAGGTTCGGATATTTCCATGCCCGTCCCCTGTGGCGTACAAAGACAGGTCTGGAGCTACATCAAATGCAGTAATCTGGGGCTGCTTTGCACACGGTGAGAAATCGGTAAATTAGGAGGTGAAGGATATTACTTGCTGATTTGTATCACCGAGCACTCGACGAGGTACATGTAGTCGCGTGGAAGAAATTGACAGAGATGGGCAAGTCACAGTATACACGCTCTGTCCTTTCGTCAAGCTCAAAAGGCAGGATCAGCAACATCGGCTTGCTAGACGCACATGTTCGCCTTTCTGAAACTCAATGCCATCAGGAATTAGGTCGACACGCCCATCGTTTCTCCTTTGCACGTTGACTTTGCCATGAACACTCTGTTGATCGAGCTTGTAGCAAGAAATCCAAAAAGGCTCTTCAGGGATCACCGCTTCCTGCACTTCGGCAATAACGGTTTGGAAGTCATGTTGGATAGTGACCTGTGGCAGTACGATGCTCATACTAACGGGAGAGCCGGTAAAGAACGCAAGTTCCTCGTCCACGTGGCCGCGGCGGCAATCTACCGAGACACCCGCAGACGCCTACAGCCACCCGTCGATTGGAGCGCCTCACGTTGGTCGTCCTCCATCCATACTGCCTCCAGGCATCGATAACTTGGCACCTTACGCTCTCTTACCTCGTTTTCGGAAGATTCCAACGCACTGATCTTCTCTTTTAACCAAACATGGCTGCTGAGGAGCCCCAAGCCTCGACTAGCAAACTCACCGCTCCCTCTTCTGCATTCTCGTTCACCGCCCCGTTTCCACTTCGCAGCGTTCCATTTTCAAAGCAGAGACGAGTGTCTTTACCCTCCTCTCCGAGGTTCTCGCCAACCCCAGGCTGGCCATTCCGTGACGAAATGGGTCTCGAAGCAATGTCATCGAGTGGCGGAGGCTCGGTGACTTCAGATAAGGACAAGAAACTGCGGAAGGTGGAGCTGGATATTGCTTCTGAATCTGTGGAAGAGTCACTTCCATCAGGCCAAGAGAAGAAGCAACGTAAGAAGTGGACGATGGAAGAGACTCAAATGTTGGTGGACGGATGCAATCGGGTGAGATATTATCTCCCTCCTGTCTATGCTGCTCATCTTATCATTCCGTACGATAGTACGGAGTTGGAAACTGGAAAGTAATACTGAATGATCCAACACTTACGTTTGATAATCGGTCACCAGTGGATTTAAAGGATCGGTGTGTCCAAAATTAACGCGTCACTGATTCTTGCTCATCGTGATGTAGTTTTCGGACTTATTTCCCCGACGCGTATAAACAACACTATCCAAACGCTAAGACCCATCTCTCCTCGAAAGTGAGGTCAGCGCTTCCAGACGGGACTTCCATATTCGAGAAGACCCGGAGCAAGAAGCGACGACCCTTCACACCCGAAGAAGACGAGGCTTTGAAACGTGGCTACGACAAGGTATACCTCTAATCTTAATATCCTTGATAGATAAGCTTAAGAGGACCACCGCCTACATCTAGCACGGAACCTTGTGGGCCTCAATACTAAAGGACCCCATTTTCAATGCCAAAAATCGCAGGTCAACGGATCTACGAGACAGATTTCGTAATGCTTTTCCTGATCTTTATGAGGCGGCCGGATATAAACCTCGGAACAATGCATCGAAAAAGAAAAAGGGAAGCGAAGGCCTTCCGGTTCCTGTAGTTTCAGACTCCGGGCATGATGAACCCAAAGAGCCCCAGATGAAGAAACCAGTGAGACGGAAACGATCAAGCACAACGCCCGGAGGCGCCATCCTGAAACCGAGCCTTAGCAGGAAGGCGGTGCTGGAAAGCACTACCTGCTCGGATTCCGAGGAGAGCTCAGGTGGGGAAGAAGGCCCTAAATATGACGCTATCCAAGTCTCCCGAGAGCGACCTAAAGTTGGACACGACGAAGTCACGCCCCAGCCTGAAGACCCTGCAGAGCGGGGCCAATCTGGGGAGGTGTCCTTGACCGATTTACCTAGAAGTCCACTTGAGTCCTCTGGAGGAGTCTCGTTAAATGATGTCTCTACTCAATCTCCGTGCTCTCTCTCTCTTTCCGAAGCCACCGATTCTTCTCAAGCTCGAACATGGTCGCTACCAGATCACGCGGTCCAAAATCATTCCCCTAATTGGGTATCTAGGAGTTCACCGTCACCCCACCGTGTACCACGGAACGATATCTTCCTTTCTTCTCAAGTCTCCCCACCATCCAATAATTCCCGTAGAGGCGGTAGCGAAGGCTTCCATACCCTAATCGGAAAATCTGCTTGGCTGCCCGAGGACTGGTTGTCGGCAAACCCAAGGCTCGAATCTCCAAACCCGGACTCTAGCAATTCGTCTTTTATGGATGGCCCGTCTCCGGCTCCGTCGTCCCCATTCTCTTTCTCGCCTTCCTCCCATGGAGTGATGGACCGATACGATCTATTTCCAACGAATCTCGCAGTACACAGTCATGACTACACCACTTCTGAGGCAGGTTATGGTGACCGCGACACCCATTCTGCATTTTCTGAGGCCGACATGTTCAACCCTGCTACTGCAAGCTACCGTGGCTTTACACATCATTCTAATTATGCCGGCGACCTTATCTTTGCCGCTGGCCGTCCGCAGCAATCCCCCAGTCACGTCGGCAGTCTAGCAGTACACGAAAGGGAGTCAGAGAATACACTGGAGGACTCCTCGGTCAGACGTATGGAACTTCCCTCAGGTCTTCCTGGCATCGATGAAATTCCTCTGGCGGCAATTAGACTACAGGAACGTGGGACAACCGTGGATGCCGACATGGAGGAAGCTGAGATCGTACACTCTCGCAGAGCTTCCGCTCCGCCTGTTGATCAAGAGATGTCCGCAATACCTCCTGACCTCAATTTCCAGATACCACCCTTGTTGACTGAAAATCTCACTGCTACCCCTACCTCTCTTACAAATCCTATTTCGCCCATCGACTTGGACGACGCGAACATGCAGATGGTATCTACCAAGTCAAGGCAGTCATCTTCAGAACATTCCAACACTCATCACCACCACCATTTCGGAGCCTCGTCGCACAGTCGGTCGTTTTCACAGCCTCCTGCTGAGCACAGATCCAATAACGGACACCCGCATGTTCCCACACAATCTCATTCTAATACCTTCCCAACCTTGACACGTGCCCAATCTCACCTTGACTCACCTCAGACACCGAGTCTCAACGAGCCATGGCGCTCATTCGACTTCACAGACCTTCCCTTCCTTGACCTCCACTACTACACATCCAACAGCTCTCACCTGCAAACAATGGCGCTCCTACAGGACCCTGTCGTCGAATCCCACGACAATGCAGCGAGGGCGCTCGACTTGGCAGGTGGATCTGGCGCAGGCCAGGGACATGGGTTTAATAGCAATCTCTTCCATTCTGGAGGGATCGCACCCACACAGTTGCATGCCCATATACCTTCACACTATCACTCCCTTGCACAGGCGCAACTGCAGACGAATCCTGCGACCGTCTCTCCGGCTGCGACGACCGTACGGCCTACTTATCATCATCATCATAGGGTACAATCTGCTGCGTCGCCGGATGATTTGCTGCTGAAGAAAGGTGACAACAAGCGGAAGAGGGTGAGCTGGGACGGAGGGGGGGCTTCATAACACCACATGGGTTCCGGGTCAGTTCTTCAGTTTCTCTTTTTTTCTTTTTCTGCCATGGTCGGTCGATCCATTCGCATTGCTTCATTTCACATCTTCGTTGCATCACATCCCCCGTTCAGTCGCACTATTTCTATGCATTGCAATCATTGATTCAGGATGGCGCGCTCGACCAATAGATTAAGAGTTGCGATTTAGATCGCGTAAACAATGAATGGACTCGGGCAGCCGCAAATATATATTTTATTCTCACTATGCATTTGCAAACAGCTCCGGTGTAGTTTGGCTAACAAAGTGTTCTACTTTGTTGAGCTTATCGCACCAGGCAGTGAGACGGTCTGCAAGCTGGTCAATCTGTAAGCGGGACAGCACCCGAGGTTGAACCCATGTAATGTACGCTTTCTCATCGACTTGGTCGAGAGTTCCGCGGATAAGTTTCAAGCTATTTGGAGTGTCAATTCATTAGAGTAATTAGAGTCGTGGTAACTTGCAATGAAAATACCTTAGTGCTTTCATCACCAGATGTTCGACTTCGTCAACTGGTAACCGTGTTTCGTGCGCGATAGCCTGGAACGACATGGTGCGGTCGTCTGCGGGTCGCTTAAATACTGACTCGATCAGTGCCATCAGGCAGATTTTTTGTCGCAGGAATGGGTAGTTTTCTTGTAGGATGGGCTATGAGAAAAATGAGGGTGCAAAAAGGGATCATAGCTCCAAGGCACAAACCTCTTTTGGGAAAAGTGGTGCAAGGGACTCAAACTTGCCGATATTGCCTTCGTTAAATGTGAGGAGCAATTTCTTGATCCATTCGTGAGGGGTATTATCGAGCGAGTCAAGGATAGGGTGCATGAGCTGAGATTGTAAGATGAATGATATTGAATTGAAGAACCATGGGATAAAACCTCTCACCAGTTCCCCAAAATTGTATATTGTGTCTCCCAAGAACGCAGAAATACCCAGATCATGCGCGCGTTGTAGACGATCTTCAGGAGTCAGATCGGTGGCAGGGTCTATGCAAGCAAGGAATAGTAGGGAGTGTTTATAGTATGGCGCGTATTCGGCCTTTGCCTAAATTCTTACATTAGAAGAGTAAGGATAGCACAATAAATCTCACCTTGTAGTAGTCGGCGGAGACGCTATAATACGCCGCATTGACGGATTGGTCAACACCGTCCAGGTCATCGAGAATCTATGCTGATGCTCAAGGCATGAAATGCATGGTCCAGCGGGGGCCAACACACCTTCCCCGCCTCGTCCATATCCGTCCTCGTCCCTTGGAGATCTCCGTATAGCAATTTCGCATGTGCCAACGTCGATAGCAACAAGACATACGCCTCTGCCGACATCTTCTTATTGATTCGCGATAGCAGAGATGCCAAGAATGCGAGATGAGCAGCAGGGTCTTCTCGGAGAACAATGTCGTAAATAGACGTTACAGCAGAACGGGAACGTGCAAGACGAACCGTCAAACTCTTTAGAGACTTTGGCACCCATTTTGACGAGCGAGAGCTGGTTTATTCTTGACTCAAAATCGCGTACGAAACGCGCGAAGACATCGACTCGGTATGACTTGGATAACGGGTGGTCGAAAAACGCAGACACGGATTGTGTGAGCTGATGCCATAGCCTTTGTTTGAAAAATATGAGAATATCAATCAGTTTGAATACTCGTGTGCGTACTTTCTGCGGTGGAGGGTCTTGAACGATTCGACGAACGTATGGAGCTCCACTGGAGCTGTGGAAAGGGCAGTAGAAAGATAGAGATCGACGTCTAGCTTTGGCGGCTTGTCCACCTGCATCTGTGTTGAGCTCTCACCACTCATTGTAGATAGTTAACCGTCGTTCACGCGTGGGAACTGCTTTTGAAATCAGAGGCCGCGTCAGCTTCGACAAATAATTATGAATTATATTAATATTTAGAATCAATAATGCGATGAAGTCTCTAGTAGTTAATCTAGCCTCAGTTTGAAAGGAACACAGATTATAATATCATAGAAAGTCTTCTATATAAGTACAAATTCCTAAACGAAATACTTAAGGGGCAAAAATAGTGGGGTTATAGAAAAATCCGTCAGATAGGACAGGCGACAGACCGCTACGTCGCGCATGAAATGCTATCTAAGAGATTACGGTAAGGAAATCCATAGGAAAAAGTGTAACAAGCCTGAGCATTGGCATTAATGGTGTCCCAGATCAAAATAATATGAAGATGGTTTAATTTGTCACTTCCAGTGCTAGCTTTCATATCAAGCACAATGTTGCCCTTGGAGAGCTTGTCGTCTTTAATTGTCAGCATCTGCTTCGGCCAGAAGAAGAGCTTGACAGTGATTTTTTTTCACAAGCTCTTCAGAAAAAACCCTGTGCTTCTCACGAAAGTCCTGGAAGTGGCAAAGTGCTGTTTTCGCCCACAATGGTGGGTAGTGCCTCCACAGCCAGCCGTGAAGTGGCGGCTCTCTTCAGCAGGTTCATAGTATGATTAAAGGGCTGCCTCTTTGCTTTGCTTTTCTCCGGAGACTCTGCCACCGCTAAGTAACCCCTACGTGACGAAAAGATTGTCTTCCTCTGTTATAAACGAAGGCTTACACAGACTGGGGAGACAATAAGACATTTTCACCATTGTTCCCTATTTTCACCTTTCACATGTTAACAGGACTTGTGCATTGTTCTTTTCCTTATTGTTCCAATTCACTATAAGTACATGCATTCTAGTACTCCATACCTCAGTCAATTTACTCACTATGTGTCAACTGAGGTACATTACCGTTTTTAACTCGCACTCAGTTATTTAGCATACTGATCAGTTTGGGTAGATATTATATTTGTTATAGGTACTACTGTTGGATTGTTAAGAATAACTGCTGTATGTCCCACAGTTCCATCATCCCCCCAACACCCAGCCCTTTATACTTCACACTGCCAACCCTGCTCAGACTTGCCCGTGGACCGGTGTTAGGGCTGTACTTGTCTATTGTTCTATTATGCGTGTCATATGTTTTTCCATTTTTTCTGCTTCTTTATTCTTCCCTTATCTATTGTTAAGCACCACTCAGTCCTGACTATAAGTAGTGCTATTCATTTCTCCATCACTTCAGTCTTTCCCTTCAGAAGACTGAAGTGAGTACCATTTCTTACACCTTGTGATATGTAGTGACTTACTTTCATTACTTAGTTGTTGTCTCTAGGTAGATGCTCTAATATCAAAGAGTCTTTCCCTTCAGAAGACTGAATCATTGTCTCTAGAATTCTTAATATGAATTGCAGTTGATTTACTCACTACATGTCAACTGAGATATTATATTTGTTATATCCTCTGCTTATCCTGTTTTTCCTAGGTAGCCTCTACACACAGTCACTTGATTCTACTTTCTCATGGTCTCCTCTGCTTAATACTAAGTGAATCAATAAAATGGGGAATAATATACTCAATGTTATGATGCTGCGCATCCTTCACCCTTCAACTTGATGTAACATCTTGGGTCACTGACGACAATGTGCTGCACCAAGTATGTCTCAGAGATGGACCGACCACTGAATGAACAACCTCTCCTTTCTCAAGAGCAGGGATGGTTGGAGGGGCAGGACAGGACATCTGGATCTAGTGAAGCCATTCAGCTTTGCTACCAGGGGTCACATTGAACCCTCTCTCCATTGACAGGATTTCTCATATATGTATATGTGACATATATACACCTGAGTTGAGTTACAGTGTGTCATGATTTCTCCACTTCTCCCCTTTCTATTACTTGTTATTGGACTCCGCTACTCCGCCAGACTATATGTACAGTTCTTAGGTAATTAGTTAAAGCTCAGTCTTGAGCTGGTCAATACACCGACAAGTATCATTGCTCATTTCCCTCTTCCGCTCCTAAGTACTGAAGCTCTTGTCGTTGCTGACATTAGCTCAAGACTATCATATCCCTACAGTGTCCTATCATGGATGTTGATCTTCTACAACAAATTCTCGCAGGCCTGCAGCAAAACAATGCAGACCTGACCACAATGGTGAACAACCAGACATATCACCTTAACCAACACCTAGCGGCACTACAAGCCC
>QFEC01019669.1:3398-18563 GCA_003316585.1 Gomphus bonarii | reverse complement strand
TTATGTACAGTAAAGGGAGTCTCACCTAGCAACAGGGAAATCCTAAGAGGAAAGCTTTGGGTCCCTTGCTAGTGAGCCATCTGATCTATATACCCATTGTCCATGCTCCACTTCCTCAACATACCTTACCCCTCTCTTGGGCCTGAAGGTATGCACACCAGTTCTATAAATACTAGACATCCCTGGAGCCAAGTTCCCAGGACCCAAACCAAGGTTTGGGCACTCAGCCCTTAAGGATGTTGGGCTGAACTGAGGTATCTTTCCTCAGCCTAAGTGGCTTGGCCTTGGGTTGAGTGGATCCCTTCTCAGCCTTCCTCAGTCCTCAGCTTTGTAAAAGTAATAAAGGGTGTGTTGACAAACTCAAACACAGACTCATACACATGGGGCATAGCAGGACTGTGCCAGACTCATACACAGATGGCAGAGCATAGCAAGCATCCGCACAGGTGCTTATCTATTAGAACTCAGACATAGTACAGTAATTACCCCAATACCATTACTATTCCCAACAAGCTTCCCACCTTAAGTCTTGGCTCCTGGCTCAGGAACTTTGTGGGTAAGTGCCAAGCTGTTCAGCAGGCTTAAAGGTGCCAAAGGTTCAGAAGCTTTTGCCAAAACCCTCAGGTCATTTGGTGCATTCTTGACTGAGCTGTTTTAGTTTCAGCTCAGGGCTTGAAATGGGTCATCCCCTGACAGAGCCATTATATTCACCTGAAAATGGAGACAGACTCTTTGTAGTCTTTGTTGAGGATAACCATGAAGAAATTGGTTGCAGGCTCAACCTTCTCACCTTGCCCAAAGGGCATCAAAGTTTACACCTACTAAATCCTTCAAAGATCTGGTTCCAAAACCTTATCAAGAATTCAAGGATGTCTTCTCAAAGGAGTCCTTTGACAAACTCCCTCATAAACCTTGGAACCATGCAATCAAGTTGATTCCAGGTCCCAAGTCCTTTAGCACCAAATTTTATCCAATGTCTCCCAATGATCAAGAAGAGCTAGATGCATTCCTTGAAGAAAACTTGAAGAGTCATCACATCCACCCCTCTAAATCACCCAAGGCACAAATTCCAAGCAACATTGAAACAACCTGACCAGGTATTTGAGTTAGCTTTAGCATGGAAAAGTCAAAGGAATCGTAGTGATTGTAGTAATATAGCCTTTCTGATTTATCTACAACACGGAGCGCCATGACCACGCTGCTCAATAGCAACCATGAAGGTGTACAAAATAAAATATTTATTATCCCTCACAAAAATACTTCGCAATAAACATCCATTCGAACCCAAAGCGATGATATCAATCGAACAGGTGGCTCACAGGTGAAACTCAAGTGACAAGAGACATCGGCTATGAATAAGAAGACAATCTGATAGACCAGAAAGGAACGACAACAAAGAGAGCGTTGCCCATGGTGGATTTATCTTACTACTGTTCGCGGCTACTCGTCGACCTTGTTCTCGGCCGTGTAGGTGTTTCTTGGTCAAATGGAGGCATTTGTCCAGACACGCTACCATGCATGAGCCTCGAATCAGGGGGGTAAAACCCGGCGTCGCTCAGAGCTGGGTCAGCTGAAGGTCCTGCTGATGGCCCGGAAGTCAAGCTACGAGGGAGTGAATGAACTTCATCATCGTCCCCTTCATCTACGACCTTCATATCACTGACCCCCACTTCGGCGTCATGATCCCGATCAGGGCCAATGGTCTCATCCTCGCTAGCTTCATCGGAGATGCTTCCGTTCGTCTCTCCAATCCATCCATAGTCAGCAGCGTCATCTCCGAAGTCCCAAACATCCAGGTAGGTCATTCCAAGTCTGTTACAGGCAGCGACACACCATTTACCATCGAACACAACTTGCCAGACGCCCGTGATACCTGTTAGCAGGTCACAGATCATAGACCCATCGCGCACGTCCCACATCTTGAGTGTGCCGTCCGACCCACTCACCACCTTGAATTCGTCATGCTGGAAGCAGGTAACTGCTCCTGTGTGTGCCGCAAGTGTATGCTGTAGCTGACCGGTCGACGGATCCCAGATACGAAGTGTTGAATCGGCAGCAGCAGAAATAAGGTGTGAGGGAGATAAACCAAGCAAACCAACTAACGATGTATGGCCTTGCATGGTATGCAAACATTGACCTGTCTTGAGACTCCATATGCGAACTGTGCCATCCATTGAACTAGAACTGCACTGATTACGGACAGGGTCCAATACAACGCTGTACACTGCAGGGACAATTTTATTTAGTAAATGGATGTAACCTACGTCGAATGCACAAACCCTTTTGCGTGTGACCCGCAAGGATCCACGTACAGACACCATCGATGATGTCCCAGGTCCGTACGGTACAATCATAGCTTCCGGACACTAGGGTTCTTCCATGGGCAGCGAGGGCACGCACAGCTTGTTCGTGACCAGTGAGTAACCGCAAATGATAGGGGTTTTCATCCGTATCTTCCTAAAAGCCTCTGTGAGTTGGAGACCTGGGAGAACGAAGTGCTGAATCACCTCTGCAGAGTCACTTTCAGTTGCACCATAATACATATACTCATCTTCGCCTGGTTTGGGGAGGGTCCATACACGCAGGGAATGATCTCTGCTCCCTGTGACAATCGTGGAACGCTTTGGCCATTTCTCTCTCTTGATCCCGCCACCTTCGACCTCAATTTCAAGTAACTCGGGCTTCACGATGGCAAGACATCGCACGGTGCTGGTATGCCCCCCAAAGACATGCGTGCACTTACCATTGTAAAGATTCCAAACTCTGACTGTTTTGTCTGTGGATCCGCTCACAAGTGTGTTCTTGGTGGCTGCTAGCGTCCATACACCACCCTCGTGTCCCTCTAGAGAACATAATTGGGCACCAGTGATGGGACAGTATACATGAATAGAATGATCGTCCGAGGCGGAGATAATTCGATTGTGAGAGAAGAGGAGGCAAGTGATTACTGCACTGCCGTGAGCAGGGAAGGTGAGCCGTTTTGGGTTGGTGTTATTCATCCAGTGAGTGAGGTGTCGGAATTAAACAAGATCTTGTCTGGATGTTGAAGTGGTGGCGTGTTTTCATTGGAATTTAGGTAAGGAACGAGGTTAAACTGGGCGGATCATTCACGCTCATTGCACAGCCGCCACCCGGGTTCGCTAGTCCCCTACGCCTGCCTCGAGTGGGGAACTTCCTATTGCACCTCCTCCACGTTCTCCTTTCTTGGGTAATATAATTCGATTGTGAGAGAAGGGGAGTCAAGTGACTACTACTGAGCAGGGAAGGTGAGCCGTTTTTGATTGATGTTATTCATCCAGCGGATTCGAGTGAGGTGTCGAGATTTGAACAAAATCTTGTACGGATGTGGAAGTGGTGGCTCGTTTTCTCCAGGTTTACCCACGACCCCCTCGCACGTTAAGCTTCCAAAAAAAACTAGCCATATCACATGGGCGCTTGCCTAAGAAAAAGTAGTTGATTAAATGACAATGGTAAAGATAATCATATAAGTACAGGTTACGTTATTTAATTGATCGCGAGAACTCACATATAGAGTGATTTGGCATATCAAAAACAATCAACCCATCATTAGACCGCGGTATGTTCATGCAGCTTTGGCGTTCACATGAGACGGCTTGTTTAAGGTGAGATGACATATAGATATTCCAAGTCTTGTTGGCGCATACACTGCAACACTGCGGGTAGCTGGGGTCGGATAGACATCATAAGAATCAAAACCATTGTATTTATAAAATTTCCTGCAACATCTAACCTACATGTACGATGTTTGTGCTGTGATATATGGACTGAATACCAGAAGATGGATTACTAATAAAGGTGAATATCACGAAGTGCACGGGAGGCACAGGAAAGTGTTCACCTGAGAAAACCCTGAGGAAATTTGAGAAAGTGGTTAGAGTGATGTAATCCATGAAACTGTACGAGCCAAAAATCGAGATATTATTAGACTCAGTCGACACGAATGGGTGAATCAACAGTGAATTAGAATGAACGTGTGCAAATGAAAATGTATATGCCCGCAAGCCCGTAGAAATGGGCTTACGGCCATGTCAGACCATGGTATGACGTCTGTGCGTGTCAGAGCCTAATCCCAAGATATCAGGGACTACTACAAGAAAACATTATGATTACTAGAAATTACTTCATCCAGAATGTTATAATACAAATCAATAAAAGTTTTTTTATTTTTTGAGGGTTTTACTGAGAGGAAATTTTCCCCATGCTTGTGAGATATGAAATTAGCCCATGGAAGAATTTACGTTTAAGTTGGACTTGGACACGTTTATTTCCCCTGCAAAGGAGACCTAGAATAATCTATCGTCAGGCATAGTCTTGATACAACGGCCCAGGTCTATAGCATACCTGTTCAGGTGGTGTGTTTGATGGCACTGACAAGGATCTAGACTCTGTATCTCTTGTAAGATCAGGCCAGAATTCAATGCTCAAAACATGGGGGTCTGTCAGGAAAGCCCCGGTAGAAGCAGTTTCAACATTTGCTGTTAATCGCAGTGATCGTCGAGCGTTTAAGTTTGCAAGCATCGTATTTGTATAGCTAGAAGCACAGTCAATCCAGGAATCATTCACGTGATGGCAGAGAGTTGAGAACACGAACAGCTTGCTTAACATGAAAAACCTGCAAATGCAATTGAGTCATTAGAACCCACCCACTCAACAGGGATTCAAAATACGCACGCCATGTCGTGTAAGTTGTTGGATCTGAATTTGAGGAAGAGGGCGAGATCGATCGCTGCGCAGACTGCAGTCACCGTGCCGGATTGAATGGAATTGTTAATAAGACGGGCGACAAGTGCATCCGTAGACGAGAGCGACGACTTTGGTTTCAATGTAATGAGCTGTCATAGGAACTATAAGAATCCGTGGAACATCATGGAGAAGAAGGGGAAATTTTCGTACAAAGTATACCATACTAGATGCAATTACGATATCACATGCAGCGCTGCTAGAGAGCCAAAGCTTCGAGGAATTAGTTTACAAGAAAACGAACAATAAGACATATGGTGTGTTAAAGCATACTGAAAATGCGTCAAACGTAGGGAGAAGCTTCAAATTATCTGGTTGCGAGGTCCAGACCTACGGGGAGAGTGTGTCATTACGATAGGCGCACAGCAAGAGTGACCAACCTCAATTGAACCTATTGATGCGCTGATGCATTGTGTCAATGAGATCTAATAATTTGATCAAAAACCAAGAAGGCAGTGGAGAAGAATGCACTTACCGCAATTATTACAAGTGTGACAACCTTAGATCTACTTAACACCCAAATGCGGCGAGCGAAGAATAGCTGCACAATCATGGAAACTGGAAGGCTGACTGTCTACCATTGCTCGCGAATGAACAAGTAAACTCACTTATTCCACTCAGTATCACGGCAATACAGAGGCTCCAGGGAGTAATGAAAAACACTGCAGGATTTCCCCAACCAGAGACCATCATGACCCAAGTGTTATAGGTGGAGACAGCCGTTTGAACAATGTCAAGTACTAGAAGTATTGTCACTGGGATAATATGAGCATAAACAACCGAATTTTCTGATCGTATGCACACCTAGACACTTGAAACTCTTCTGGTCATGTGGGAACCACAGGAAGTAGAGGTCTGAAAACATTAAGGACCTCGCTCTTAAACAGCGGTGATAATCACTCACAGGTCTGTAAGCATAATATCCCAAAGAGACCCCAATTGAAGAAGTTCCCTAGCAACTATAAAGTATTTGAACATCAAAGTGATAATCATCATGTATGCACTAACTATCGGCCCTAAACTAGAGATAACAGACAGCGTTAATACAAGGCATGCAAAGTTATAAAGCACTAACATTAAGTCGTTATTTGGTATGGCAGTCGATGTCATGAGATGAGTTATTCCAAGATCAGAGCCTGGTCATTAAGTAGCTAGTGTGGCAGTTCTTGCTCTGAGAACGCAGTGCCGGATATACACCAACTATTGTGTGACAAGAGATTCACTCAATGAAGGGAGCAGACGGGCACAGCATCTCGGTGATTCCTTACACCTGAGCCTGGACTGAAGAGAAAACCTGATCCGAATCACATAATGGATGATTTTCCCTTGATCAATGCAGAGCTATATATACATGAATACCCTTTGCAACCAATTAAACCTGTAGCTTATATCCCTCACCTTGTGATGAGGGCACATGTCAAAGAAGAGTGTCGGTTCCGTAGTAATCAATCAATGATTGTGGAAGGTGACTGACGCGCCAAAGACCCGGGGAATAAATTCAAGCTCGGAGAATTTGAGATTAGTACTAAGGATCGCACCATGTGGATTACTATGCAGAGTAATTTTGGTAGCTGATCCAAAATATCAATTCACTGACATCCGTAGCATATCAGCGGCGTCTGCCCACAGGTCTTTCTGTCCCCAAGTGCCAGCCACAGCAGCAACGATCATCCAACAAGCGTTTTCCCCCACATACTGTGCCTTCAAACAGGGGTAACATGAGCGGTGAGCGGCAAAAGCAGGCAACGGCTTACTGTAGTTGATTTTTGCGAGCGAGTGCTCTGAGCCGATCTCTCTTCTATAATCAAATTCACACATTCTCTTGCCAGTTTCCTCAGGACACTGATCTCGTCACTCGTCAATTGTGCATCCAGGCCGGACAGTAAGGAAAATATCCAGCGACCATGACAAGATGTAATGTCATATGAGCGCGTTCCTTGGCTGGGTGGTTCGAGTTGAGACGTCGGCGGGGGTGGCGGGGGCAGAAAGGAAGGATCAAAGTGACCCTGGATCCATTGGGAAAAATATTTGAGTAAGTGAAATGTGGTCTTCTGAAATACCGATATAGTTGGTATGTGATAGGTGAAAAAAATAGAATCATACATACTTGATCCAGAATAGATAACAGGTGTGGCGTAGGTTCTCGCGGAACAATTCCATCGGCGGGAACGGAAAGGATATCACTGTTAACTGTTTTGGGATTGAGAATGTCGTGATAAGGTGAGGTAGCAACATCCTCGGTTTTCTCTTTGTTACGGCATTCCCAAGAGGAAGAATCTGCATCCAAAACTTCACCATCCTCATCTTGATCTGCACCTTGACTTTCGACAGTTGTGGCGTTGGCATAACCGCCATACGACAGCTCGACAACCCCGCCCTGATCTGCCTGATCCCAGCTCAAGTTTTCTCCGTATACGACCCAGCCACGCATCTTCTCTGCCTGCGGCAAGACCTCCTCATAGTCCACTGTTCCCTTCTTCTGTCTACCCTGTTTCCCCCTTTTGTTACCATGGAATTGTGAGCTGGGTACATTCTCCCACTCGACGTCTCCACGAAAGAAGGCCCACCATCGATCACGGTCGCGCATCTCTGGAATTCCGCAAATCCCAGAAGATGACGGAAGGGAGATGTGAATGGTGGGCTGCCTCAAATTCTAAATTACTGGTAAATAAGAGGTACAATACACAAGATGAGGATCCTTACCGCCCGTAAATTCCGAAATCGCTCTTCGAAGCAAGTTCGCCATTCTTCTCGGGGAATAAGGTTCGTAGACGGGTCACTCTCAGCGTTCCCAGTTATGCCATAACCATGTTGTGTTTTTTCTGGTACCGTATAAGGATTAGGAACTCTAGTGACTAGCGGTAACCGTCGCTCTTCTCTCCTAAGAAAGAAAGTAACAAGACCTTGAGTCCCGTGAATAACACTGACCAGATAATTAAGAAAAAATCTCAAGAGAATGACTCACCTTACTGTAAACAAGTATTCCATGCCATCCTGTGGAATACCTTCGAATGAGTTGGGGAGGTCAGCCACGGGAAGGACTGCTGTTCCAAATCTATGGGGTTCGGAGTCGTCATCAATAAATCCACCATTGTCGTCGTACCGATCCCCCTTATCTATGTCTTCATCCCTCTTACGTTTCGAGCCAGACATCTTTGAGGTGACGTTGTGTGACAATGTGACTGTCACACAGGCATATCCCTATTTGAACAGGCATTGGACGTACGACACTAACAAACGAGTCAGAAGGACATGAATTCCCATCTCCTTTTCTGAAACTCCCTATCTCACTACGACTATTGTAGCTGTGGCCGAGGCCGAGGCTGTGTTTCTAACATCTTCCCTCCCAAAAGAGTGACTCTTATTACACCTGCTAACGTAAGGGAGATTCTCATTGCTGCACCAACTCCCAATAATGTTGCAAGTCCTACTCATGCTACTCATGCAGGTGACTTCCAGGTGCTGAAGAATGGCTTGTGCTGAATCGTTATCCTTTTGGCCTCCTCTGCTATGCTAACTTTACAGGCAACAAATCTGATACATGGTGTGCAAGAATTTAGGCTTAAATGATCAACATCTCAAGTTGTATCCCATGTGTGCACGAATCGCAAGACTGGGTTCAATCGTTAAGTAAAGCTGGTTGAGGACCGCTCAATCATCAAATAGCTGTTATTACATTCAAGCTGATACTTATGTAAGCTGTGGAGGAAGTATGTCTTAGGTTGACACTTACCTGAACTTATATGTTGAAGTGATGACTCGATACTGTGATGACTCGATACTGAACTTGAAGTACGCAGACCGGAAAATCTGGGCCTTCCTGACGCAATTTTCTCGCATCAGCTCTAAACTTATTGTTTCTGGAATGGATAGCAATCACCTTGATCATCTATAACCCACAGTTAATAGCCGAATTGCGGACTTTTAAAAGAGGATCGGCTTTAACCGTGTCTTTGTTTCCACCTTTCACGTATCAGCACCATGTTACCTAGCACCCCGAGCAAAAAAACTTACACAGACGAGTTGTGGAGTGAAGCCAACGCGTCTAACACGCACCGCGATCGCATGTAAGTTGCTCTTTCCGCCACACGTCGCGTGAACAGTTGAACGTATAACCCGGCCCCATCTAGAGTTCCAGAAGACCTCACTCTCGCCCTTCAGAATATTGGGTCGAGGGTACGGAAGAGTAAGAGCTCTGGTCTATCAGTGGCCCTTGAAAGACGCGTTTGACACGCTTTTAGGCGTAACAGAGGGCTATAACATACATCATCTAGCCACCTTCAGCGTCCCCCCTACGCCATGTCCCTCCCCCGCCAAAGTACCATGCACACAGACGACACCCACCCCGATTTTTCGGTCTTCTAATGACGCTTTCAACTCGGTCTTTCCTCCTGGTAGTAGCCGCGTTCCTCTGACCCCTTCCCCCAAGAAGCGTCGACGCCCAGAAGAGTTCAGTAATGGCGAGACACGTCAGATCCAGGACAGTGACGTGGACATGGGTGCAGAAGGGGAGGACGATGATGATCGGGTCATGGTGGTTTTAGGGCCTGATGCGAACTCCAATTTATTCAGCCTGCCCAGGAAAACCAAGCCACTCCGACGGAGCGTATTAGGGAGTCGGATTGGTGTGGGAATTTCAAACCCTTCCTCACTTATACCTCAGGATGTGGAACCAAGTTTACCCCCACTAGATGTAGTGCAGGGTGAAGCCGGTCTGATGGACTTCTCTGAAGAGAAGACTAATTAATCCTATTATTACTTGTGTGTCTGACTGTCTACTATAGTTCTACTCGAGCGGATCTGCAGACTTCTCTTGTTGACACCCTTTACTTGATTGTAATTGTACTCTCATCCTCCTTGGTCTCAAGGAGCATATGACCAACTTTCCACTTCAATTCATGCTCTCCGATAATCCATTGTTGGTCACCTGCTACAAAAATGCTGCCATGTTGAAACTAAGCCCCAGATTAGATTTACTTTGCATCACTGACCCTAAGCTGGAACATCAGACGAGAACGGATCCGCGTGGCACAAGGAGTCGTGTGATCTACAGTTATTCTGAACCAAAAATCTTGTGCACACTCAAATACAGCTACACTAAGAGACTCCAAAGGATATAGACACATCGACAAAAAGGTGCCAGAATTCAACTAATACCTAGCGTTGACCACTCTCACTGGTATTCAGATCTTAACTTCAACATACTATTCTTGACCACTGCGACCTTCTTTACCATCGCTGTAAATGCCTTTTTGGTCTCCTCTTCCTTGAGATACGGCTGGAATTTCTGGATGCAATCTTTTGTCGTGACATCTTTCTTTTCTCTCAAGAAGGCAATCACCATTGATTCTTCGAGTGGGCGCTTAGCCTTCTTCCTAGGCTTGCCATCCGGACTGACAGCAGTCGCCCCTGCTGGTGTAGGAGGATCATCAGGGGCCTTGCGTTTAAGACTTTGTGTAGGAGGAGGACTATCGGCACGACTCCCAGCACCAATCGCCGGCGTCCCCGATCGACTTCCACCTGTGGCCCCAATATTCATCGGTGACACGGGACTGGAGGCACGACTTCCGCCAGCGAGAGGACTGCCTGCACGACTAGGGCTGCCGCCCGCAATAGTCTTTTGCTTTGGTGCCTTTGGACTCGTTGCGCGTTTTGCAACGACAGCATTCCCGAGGCCGGGGGAATTTGCGCGCGATGGTGACGTGTGGGACTGTGAAAGAGGTTTGTTTTTGGGTTTAGGGGGTCGTGGTGTTTGGGCACCAGAGCCAAGACGTGCGGGTGTAGGTGTTGTAGTGCCACTAGGCGGCTGAGAGTGCGATTGATTGAGGACAGCTGGTTCGTTGAGAGGCGGCTGGAGGGTGGTGTTGTCTTCCGGTTCATCCTCCTCCTGTAGTAGATTAGTAAAATATCACAATGGCGCAGGTAGACTCACAGAAGCGTAGGGATCCTTATCATCATCATCACTGTCGTATGCCTCGTTCTTTTCTGTCTTCTTCACCAGTTTTTTGAGTGCTTTCCCAGCTCCTGTGAGCTCTTCTTCGTCTTCTTCTTCATCTTCGTCAATGTGGCCATCCCGTAACTTGTTTGCAGTTCGATACTCCCTTTTCAGCCGTTCCTGAAGAGCATCATATCGTTGTTAAGTCGAGCATCTCAAAAAGATAAATAAACTTACCTCCATCTCTTTAGTTTCCTCGTCATCACCGTCGGCCTCCATCTTTTCTTCATCATCCGCAAAATCCGCCTCATACTCCATCTCATCCATGTCACCATCGCCACCCATCTCCTTCTCTCGGCGTCGTTTGCTCATTTTCTCTTCCTCGTCATCATCATCTCCGAACAGATCAGCAGGACCGTTGTCCACTGCCTGTAATCCACTTCCCCCACTCGCTCCAAATGACCCAAGTCGGGTTTCGGATTCTGCCTTAAGGGTGGCAAGGGTGGCTTCTGAAGGGCCTTTTCCATTAGCATTCTTTTTACGCATCAGCCAGCGCTCAGGGTCCTTGTTCTTTTGAGTTTTTGCATACTAATGGAAAATAGTAAGCACCAAGTATAGTAGGCTTCGCATGGTGACATACTTCTGCCTCTGCTTCCTCCAATGCCAAAATTCTGTAAGTCGGTCGCTTTTGAAACTTGTACCATCTATGGGCGGGCACAAACTGGAATTGGGAGCCCTTAGGTACGAGAAGTCCATGAGTCAACGATTTCTCAGGGTTCTCTATATGTCCGACCCAGACCTGGCCGTTTTCCCCACTCTCTTCCATGACCCACGGGTATCGCTCTTCCCGCCTGAGCTGCTTCACCTCATCTGAAACGAGAAAAACTTGCTTTGTCTTTTTCTTAAACATTTGCTTGCCTTTCCCTTTCCCTTTTGCAACATCCTTGCCATTCTGCTGCTTGCCTGCAACACCATTCGTCTGTGGGACCTTACCATCAGGGCCGACCATAACTACTTTCCCATCGGACCCCACAACAGGTTTTCCATCCGGTCCAAGCATGGGTGTGAGCTCGATAGGAATTGCCTCTTCTTGTGAATTTTTCTCAGGAGGTCGATAGTCTTTACGATTGAGTTTGACAGGGCCATTCCACTTATGGAGGTCCACCTCCTTTCCACGAGAGTCAAATTTCATGATGTCGTACTTCCATCCGCGAAGAGACGAGGATATCACTTGAAAATCAGTATAAGTACCCGTGGGGGGCTTGGTATCCTCGTCTATTTCCGGCTCGGGATTGACGATACGGGGGCGCGGCACACGAGGACGAGGTTTACGCTCTACAGCTGCAGAGAGTTCTTTCTTTATGGGTTTGTGAAACAAGCTCGCCATCGTGGTGAGAAAGAAGGAGCGGAGACCAAATACGGTCAGCGTCTACTGCTGGAAATGCAATACGAGCACGATATTTCAGGTAATACCTGACCCCTTTTCTTAATTGAGAAAACAAGAAGGCAATTTTTAGCTTTAATAAATAAATAACGTTAATGTTTTTGCCTCCGGCACACGCGAGCCGAGCGGCAGTTATTTTTGTTGGATGTGAAACGGCCCACTGATTACCTACTCTCACTAATAGCCTCGTTGCCTGTAATTGTCTTCTTCCTCTAGCACTAACACGATCCTTGACGTGCTCAATAATGAAACACTCGTTACTTGCACTCTCTTGTCTCTCTGTTGCAGTCACTGCACTGAAACTTCCTCTCCATCAGATACAACGTGACGGCCATGCGCGACGCCAAAGTACCTCAAATCGCGGCACCTCAGCTGGACAGATGATTGGTATCAGGTGAGCTTTGAGCTCACCGGGAGCTCGGGAGCTCATTCGTAACTAACGGTCATGTTACAGCGACAACCAGGTATATATGTGTTGGTCAGATCAATGAAACTTTTCACGAGAATTTGTATAGGACTTGATATACCTAGTCAATACGACTATCGGCGGTGAATCATACACATTGCAACTAGACACAGGATCCTCGGATCTTTGGGTTGGTACATCTGGAACTATCCCAGGCAACAAGACCAACATTAATCTTAACCTCACTTATGGAATTGGTTATGCCTATGGTCCAATTACCACCGCTGACGTCGTTTTTGATGGGTTCGTCTCAATCACTTTGTTCGTTTCCATCTGGATGACAAGTGTCGGATCAGATTTGAGATCCCTACCCAAGCCTACGTTGCTGCGACGCAAGTGTATAACCCAGCGATAACATATGGTGCACAAGGGATAGCAGGAATAGGTCGTACTCAACTTTCTAGCATCGACATGGCCGTCAATCAGACTGGTGGCTCTTGGGGCCGCAGTCTACTGTATAATATATTTGCTCAAAACCCACAAGAGCCCAATTATATGACTATGTTGTTAGAAAGGGTAAGTGACCCTAACGAGCAGGTAACTGGCACGTTCACCATTGGTATGTGCTTTTTATTCCCGTCGAATGGGGTGCCGAGCTCATGGTTGTAATACTAGGTGAAGTTAACACGCGCTATCCGGATATACTTAACACGGCAGCTATCCCCACTTTCCCCAAACAAGATCCGTCCCGATGGTCGGCTCTCGTGGACGGTATTGTCGCCAATGGCAAAAAGTTATCTTTGAACAGTGCCGTTCATAGCGCGCCTTCTGGCCAAGCTGTGGCTCTCATTGACAGCGGAACTTCAATGGTGTGAGTAAGGTGTATCCTCCTGTATAGTCATGATAGTATAACTTTGTGCAGCTACGCGCCTACTGACATTGTATCCGCAATATATGGAAATGTTTCTGGTGCTCAATACAGTGATTCATTGGCCCAATGGATACTACCTTGTGACGCCGAAGTAGATGTCAGCATTATCATCGGGTTAGTCCAGGTGCTGATGTATTCCTGACATATCATGACTGACCTGTTCCCGCGCAGTGGTCGTCAGTTTGACATTCACCCCCTCGATACTGTGCAGCCGACAAGCGGTGACTCGCAAACATGTACTGGCAGTTGGCTCCCTCAATCCCTCTCTGTCGGTCAATCTGAGTTTGACATCATTTTTGGAGACGCTGTCATGCGCTCCATATATACTCTTTTCAACTACGGCGACTTTAACGCGCACGGGGGCATGAATGATCCCTTTATTAAGATGTGGTCCCTCGTAAATGGTTCCCAGGCCAGCGCCGAGTTTCATCAAGTTCGTGGCGGCGTTAGCAAAGACACATTTCTTAGCAACGACAACGTCAATGCTGCATCCTCAAATAGCACCTCATCGAATACCGGCAACTCGAGCTCTGATATCAGCGATCTTCAGACCAAGGTACACAATATTCTCAAATGGGCACCTGTCGCCATTGGTGTGGCAGCCTTGAACGTCATCGTCATGCTCGTTGTGCTCATCGTGAGCATTGCTGGATGTTTACGCCGCCGGAGAAATGACCGTTCTATGGGTCATTCTGGCTCGTTTGTGCCTTTACCACTTGGTGCCAGTGCGCACAGCTACCGGCCTGTGTCATTACAGGAGATTCCAAAATATAACTCAGGGGCGCAGTACAGCGACTGAGTAGGATTTATCCAGAAATTACTCCTTTAATAGTTTACTCCGAGGGTTGTTCGACTTTCAATGTCTTCTCTTTTTCGTGCCCATTGCATGGACCATCATCATCTTAATATTAGTATCTTTCTATATATATATAACATGCGTCAAGGTTATCGCCTGAAAGGAAAAATGTCACACGGCAGAGACATCCGAAATGCGGAAGTGAGAAGGCTCATATCCTTACCTTGTGAGACCTTGCTATCGTAATGGCTCCTGCTCAAGCGAGCAGAGAGACGGTCTTTCGTCTCATGAACGCGACACGACATGGTGCATGTCCCTGCCACGGTCACCGTGTTGTGCACCCCGGCCCATTGAACCAACTCCGTAATCTTGTAACACCCGTAGAGCTTCCCCAGAAAGATTATGCGTTCGAAGTTAGTTATAATTCTTGTTTATGATAGGCTTTTCTCACCAGTTTCCTATAGATCGCAGCTTCGAACCTGCGATTCGGAGACGGGGCAACCTACGAAGTAGCTATGGATTTGAAGAACCTCAAGGCGAGAAAGGTCCTTTCATTACTGGTTATGAGTTTTGCACTTTTTGAATATATATACGAGTCTTTAGGTAGCAGTCTTTACAGATCGCAACCTTTTAAAGCTAGCTCCGATGCTACATGTACGTGGATCTCTTCCCTTGAAGAGTGGGAATGATCTATATAAAATCAAAGACCTTGCATTCCTTCGAGACTCAACCCGACCTGCGTTATGAAGTCTTTGATAATGTGGCAGTGGAACCCACCGAAGCTAGTTGGCGAGAAGCCATTTCATGGGCAAGGAAGGGAGATTTCAGTCACTTCCTCGCGTATGTTTCGTAACCAATATGAGCTCTACATACGGGGGTAATCTTTTTTTCA
>QFEC01019657.1:7901-18697 GCA_003316585.1 Gomphus bonarii | reverse complement strand
GACAGAAGAAAATATCAAGTCTAAGATCTCAATTATTTAACTACACCTCCATCGTGTCTTGTGTTTCCCATCCCGGGTTCTTCTGTAGAATAACAAAGCCTTCCAAAACGTGTGCATATGGCAGGAACTCCTCAGTTGCCAGTTCCGCACGCTCCGTTGTGCCCAATCGAACAGGTGTTTGATGAGTCTGGAACCCAGAGATCGTACGGGGCTTGCCTGCCTGACCAACAACATCCACAGCCTAATGATAGACCATCAATTTAAAAGGTTATACAAGCTATAAGACACCATGACTTACCTGCCCCACTCTAACAGTCACGGGAATGTTGCCTAACTCCTCATTTAAAGTGATCAAGAACCGAGGATACATGGCGGTTACAAGAAAGTATAACATCCAATGATACTGGTCCAGTACAACTAGCAGAGGACTTTAGCTCAAAGTTGATTGCCAAGACTGGAGAACTCACAGCCTTTCGAGTCGGTGAATGCTGTAAGAGTGGCTAATATACCAGCAACGGCGGTACGACTCATTATCTGACGATCACTAAAAAAAGGGTTTATGCCGATGGTACCCTTGCCCATATGGACCAGACCTTGCGCTATCCGCACCATGAATAAACAATCAGCCTCCTTATGGTAGTAACCTGCTAACTGCCGAAGCATCTGTGCTAATCGTGCATTATTGGAACCAGCTCCGACAAGACCCATTGCAAAAATTGCATTGAGCGCGACCTGTAAGTCGTTGTCATGGCTATACTTGGAGAGCGTGTCCAAAATGCCGAGCTGAGGATTTGAGGCGCTCAACAGACCCAGTGCGAGGGGAACAGTCTTTCGAATTATGGGCTCGCCATAGTGCATCTGTTGGAAAAATGTCAATGAGGAAGACAGAACGACTGTCTACGAACCAGGTGATTGAACTGTCGTAATGACATCTCTGCGCCCACGTCCTCCCCCATCGCCACGAGAGCGATCCCGATAACGGCGAATGCCTGGAAAGTGTCATCCTCCTTCTCCTTATCAAGGTGATCGTTGCAATAATGAAGCAGGCTTTGCACTTTCAAAACATTACTGGTGCCAGCAAATGAGCAAACATCGACTAAGATCTGAGCTTGTTTTGAAACCGGATGAGGAATTGCTTTCAATGTCTCGATAGTGGTATCCGAGGCATCTTGCCGACCTAAGGAAAGAGATCTAGATTAGAAAATAATAGGATAACTACCAGATAAATTACCCAAAAAGATGAGAGCGAGTCCAAGTGCCATAAAGCGGGCCCACTTTTCGTTCAACTGGGTATCTTTGCGCTCCATGAGGGTCTGAAGTATTGTGCTGTTAATCTCATAATTACAGCTCCCCACACCGATAAAACCTAGAGCAAGTGCGGAAAGGGATGCAATCTCCATGGAAACGGTATCGTCCGCGACATGGGGAAGTAATAGCGAGATCAAGTCTTCTCGATGAGACCCCGCGTAGGCCAAGCCGAGACTGTCAAAAGGTGCGATGTTATGAATTAATCATGCATCACGGAAATGCTCACCCTACGATGGCACTTGTTTTAAGAGGGATACTTTGATTCCCAACATAATCCCCCAGAAGCGCCAGAGCCGCATCAGCCTCAGTCCGCACACCAGAGTTTAAGATACCAGTGGCCAGCAGAGCACCAGCCTCAAATGATAGTCAAAACTGAGCTAGAAAGTCTGACAGGTAGTATAATACCTTAATATGTTCCTCAGATGAATACGTGTACTTGTCAACATGACTGAGACCAACATCCGTATCCCAAAGCAGACTGAGACCTAAACTTGCAGTGGCACTCATCATACCTCGAAACAAGAAACGAATAAGGCATAAATTTTCCATAAATTTTGAACGAACGTACCGTGTTCCTTGTTTTTATAAATCCAACTATTGCCTTCTTCTGCCTCAACCATGAGCTTGTCGTTACCGAATCCGGCATTGACAAAGGCATTAACAAATGTTCCAGCAAGGTTACCGCGGGCTGAGTCCACCGTGGCCGTTCCTTTCCGCATCCATCTTTCAGCAACTAAAATTTATCATTTAAGAGAAAAAGCAATGGTGACTCACGGACATTCTCCAGGTGAGATTTGTAGATATCCTCAAGGGATTTGGGCTCCATGACACCGAGTTCCTTGCCATATTCGCGGAAATGTATCGATAATTGTGAGTTACTGAGACATTCAATGAGATATTCAGACAAATCTTCCGGGTCGTCATCAGAATTCTGGGATTGGATCCATTCAAGTGGAATGTGTGCACGGGCAAGGAGGAAGGCGAGTTGGCGTCTCATTTGGCTAAACAATTTATAAGTTAAGATTCTAAGTTAACAAAACCAAGGAGGTTTGATTGTCAGTTTCGTCACGTACGGATTGGCAGGAGAACGAAAATCTTTTTCTATAAGTTCTGGATCACCCAATCTGATGGCAATGGCGAGAGCGTCGGGGAACTTATTATGCTTAATATATATATCGTGTGCTGATCGAAGAAAGGCGACATCATCTGGTGGGGGTAAAAAATTGACGCAACTTCACCATCGCCGATTCAGCATTCTACAGGACAAGTACTCGAATGCAGGAAAACTACTGACCTAAGCATGTAAGCACAGACCCGAGAAAAAGTATCGCTGTTCACCAAGTTGCTGATCATGTTCACACTCTCCAGTTCTTCCAAGAGATCTACTGCATCTGCTTCTGCATTATGTCCGATCAGAAATTTGGCACATTCTGTTCCAAGCTCCAGAAGCTCAGCAGTATCTTGGCCAGCTTCTGAGCGGATCGCAAATTCAGAACCGAGTTCGGCGGAGAGATGACGAATATATTCATGGCCCCAAGAGCCGGGCTCAGATGGTGATTGCGACGCAGAAGCAGATAGGAGACGATAATGGAGAGTGCCGCGAGGTTGGGTATCAGAATATGTCATGGCAAGTACACTAAGAATATCTGCGAACAAACTCTACGCTTGGTGTGTGAATAAGGAATGCACATGAGCACACAAGGTATTTGAAAAAGCACACCTTATCCTCGGATGAAGGCCATTGCTCATACAGTAATTGCAAATCAGGATAATGCGGTCTTAAAAATTTGAGTGGTTTTGGAACGGAGGTCATAGAAGATGTAGAAGTTCGTATGAGTGTACGAAGGGTTTCCAGCGCTGGACGATGTAGAGAGGTGGTAGGTTCCTGTGAAACAAATCATGAGATTAAAATAAGAGAAGAAGATAGCGTGATAGCCACTTTCAGTCGTTCGACCAACATCTCCAATTCATTTTTGAGCTGTTGATCTTCCTCTGACTTTTGTAAGGTTAGTAGAGGTTACATTCCTGTATCTCAATCACTCACTAGCTCCTCCCCTTCTTCTACCTTTGAAACATCTTTGGTTTCTTCTTTTCCTTTGCCCTTATCATCATCTACTTCTTTCTGCTTCTTTTTTGTATCCTCAGAAGGGACAGGAGTCACTGGTAATTTTGGTGCAGGCATGGTAAGAGGGACGCGATTTCACGCTGACGCGTCCACATAGGCGCCCGCGCTAATGCTCAGCAACTTCACATAGTCCATGTCTTCCAAACGAAAATGGGACCAACAAGCAACTCCGGACTCGAAGGAAAGCGAGCCATCCGCAAAGCTCTCCAAGATTGAGGACGGTACTGGCAAGAGTGCCACGGAAGCTGCTGCTGCCGCCGCTGCCATAGCTGCTAAAATAGCTGCTCAATTCGCCGGACCCTCAACAAGCGGCGGTTCAGCCAATGGTGATATTGCGACTAGGGATCCTCACGATGCTGAATTTACCCACGATATTGAAATAAATGACGTCCGAAATCGGTACATGCTCACCAAGGGAGGGACGCAGCAACAGGTTCGTGATTGCTTACTCATATTCGTAAAAGACAGTAAACGCATTCGTTATCAGATACACGATGAAACTGGTGCATCCGTGACCACGAAAGGAGTATGGTACCCAGATAAATCTAAGGCGACAGAGAAAGATCCTCCACTTTATCTTCATATATCTGCTTCAACCAAAGAAATCATGGACCAAGCGATCGAAAAGATCAACGAACTCATCGCGATTGATATGGGCTCTTTGGTAGATGATAAAAAGGGTGATCGTCGCGAGCGAGTAAGCACACTTTCTGTTATGCATATTTTCATCACCATCCATCCTATCTGCAGCGTAAATGGCCTGAAGAGAAGATACCTGTCGGATTGGAGACGCTTCGTAACTTTAACGTTCGTGCCAAAGTCGTCGGTCCTGCCGTGAGTACATTCGTGCGTTATCGAACACTTTTAACTTCCTTTCTTGTCCAGGGCATGTTCGTGAAACATATACAGCAAGAGACGGGTACCCGTGTCCAAATAAAGGGAATAGGTTCCGGATTTGTTGATGCGGAGACAGGAAGAGAATCAGACGAACCAATGCACATCCATATCACGTTCGTGTAACGCTGACTGTTCAACTGAGAGGCTGACGATGTATTTCCTAGCGGCCCCGACGAATTACAACTTGCTCGAGCAAAGAATCTGACTGAAGACCTATTGGAAGTTGTTCGCTCGGAGCATGCAAAGGCTAGAGCTCTTCTACAACAACAGCAAATGGAATTGCACCAGGCGCAGATGCAATATGCAGCTTATAGCACGTATGGAGTCAGTCGACCTCATGTCATATATAATTTTCTTTACCATTGACCATGTAATCACCAGGGATTTGCTCCTCCTCCGCCTTCTGATGCACCACCCCCTCCACCAGGCGATGCACCACCCCCACCCCCACCAGATGGTTCCCAGCCTCCTCTGCCTTCTGGGGTACCTTTTGGCGATCAGTCAGGTCCTCCAAATCATGCTTCCGCTCCAAGTCAACATGGCAACGAAGATACTTATGCAGCATATTGGTTTGTCGTTGTTGAATTGTATTTGTACTTCTCTAATGTCGGAGTCTTCAAGGGCGGCCTGTGGGTATGACGTAAATTCAGCCGAGTTCAAGAAGTGGCAGGCTGAGCAGCAACAACAATATGCGCAGTGCGTGTCCTTTGTCTTGTTCAACCGTCGTGTTTCTTATATCTTTTAAGGTACTATGCTTCGCAAGGGTATGCAACCAATACTTCGGGCAACGGGGAAGTGCCGGTACCAGCACATTCTACCGGGGCACCACCTCCGTCAGTCCCTGATTCTCAACCTAAATGATAGTCGTGGATGTAGTAGACCTCACGTGGTGTCTTGGTGACATTACATCATAGTGGGTGCTCCACTGGGAAAACCGGACTATTGGATTGAGTGGGTCTACTTATCACGCATCAGACCAGAGAGTACTGAAAACTCCGTATATATACATATATCAAATCTTGTGTCTAACCTGTCCTGTACAAAACTAGTTCTCAGGACGAAGTAAACGTTGTGCAGCATTACTGTACAATTTCGACCGACGACTTTGTGTGACGAGATAAATTTTGTTTGTAATCATTGAAGGCATGTTAAATTTTCATGACTTGGAAACTAGAAATTATGATGAATTGTGATTTTGTGATTTTGTCAACCCCCTTTTTTGTCTAGAAGCTGGAAGGTGAATTGATTACGTACACAATGCCTGGAAAGCAGAGGCAACTCGTTTTGCCATATCAGTACTAGTGTTTTTACCCGCTCCCAAGTCAACTTCCGTGTAAAACTCAAGGAATAGCTGTACGCTATAAGACATGGTTTCAGTCTTGGTCCGCAAGTCCACGCCTGGCAGAGTACGTTTTACTATATCTTGATTGACGGGATCTTCGAAGATCGAAAGGCATATTAAAGCCGCCAAATGGCATCGGAAGAAATCTAGTTCTGGTATGATCTAATAAACACGAAGAAACTTGTATGAAAAAATGGGAAAGGGCGGAGATAAAAATCATCAGCCACGTACAGATGTCTCGGATTTTATACTGATCTTGACGAAGAAAGACACAAAGCATTCGATGGCGGATAGACGCACGGGACATCTGCACGAGAAGGCGCACAGTCGTCCACCACGACAGGACGGGTTGAAGCCTGATCACACAGCATCAATATTGCACAATAAAAAAAGAACAGGTAATCCCAGACGTGCACACTCACCTATATCCCGAAGGAGGGTTTTAGTTTCATCGACGGCGAGTACAAGATTGGACAACAATGCGAGAGCTAAGCATTGGCGGTCCAACGAACTCTTCTTGGAATCAACAACCTTGTCTTCAGTGTCTACAGCTTCTTCTTCTTTCACATCCCAGTCGGACTCCGAGAGTATTTCGCGTATTAGGACAGTAGGAAATAAAGGATCGGCGATTAACAGTTTACACCATGCGACGCTCAAATGTGACAAATTGATGAGCACCCTGATACAACTCTCGATATAGTGAGCTGTAATGGAAATTAATTCGGTGCTCAGGTTAAGGTTTGGAACCCGCTTACAAGTATGATGCTGCTTGACTTCCGAATTTAAAAGGGAAAGCACGACGCAAAGCGCAACCAAACCTGTGGCAAGGCTTTCTCGCTCTGTATCTAGCTGTTCATCTTCGTTGGTAGAGGAACGCAGTAACAAGGCATCAATGATTCTGAGGCAATAATCAATATGTTCTAGGTCAGGTATATCATGTGGCACCGGCGGAAGTAATGCCTGGCCCGAGGTATAAGCATCGAGTCGCGGGCGAAGAAGAGACAACTCCTTTAAGAGAGAGTTGAGGACCGTCGACAATATTGGCTTAGGATATAACGAGGCAGTTACGCGTGATAACGCGTAAGACGCGAGAAGACGGATTGAAGGCTAAATAATTTCAGTATCGACTCAGGACACCGTGATATCCATCATGAAAAAGTGACCTACAAAAGAAGATGCTACTACGTCAGACTTGTTCACGATGATATTACGAAGGTTCGAGAGCTATTCTATACGTCGTCATCGATGTCCACCTGTAAAGGTAGAGAAACGTGACTTACGGCTAGTCTTTCTGGCTTCGTGATGCCAGCCCGAGGAGCATGAGGATCATCGATTAAGGTCAGACTATCGTTCTCTCTTCCGGTCTGAAGAAATCGTAGCATTATGCCAAAAAAGTCCTCCTTGTGGCTAAGATCATCCACCTCTCGCCTATCACGTGCCACGAGTGCCACGAAGAATACAAGATATGGATCAAGAACCTGAACTGATTTTCAGGATCTTACAGGGGGAGATGCACCGACCATACCTTATCAGTGATTGTGGTCACATGCGTCATCGCATCCCAAGCATGGCTGATAAAATCTGCCACTTTTGCCTTACGCACAAATTCAGGATCACACATCTTCAGCACGATCTCCGCCGCGCTGATATCAAGTAAATCAAGGCACACCACAAAGGACTCACTCATACCTGCTGCGGCGAACACTGGAAACCATTCCAGGATCTTCCAGGCCCTCAAATAGATAACCCACCTCGTCAAGAAAACGGCGTGTCTCCCCCTTAGACCGTAGCTCAGTGATGCTCATGAGGTTGTTGGAGACACCCGGAACATGATTGGGATCATCCTATCATAACCTGTGATGAGCGAACGAACGATGCTGTACGTGTCAACACGCACCTCAGAGTGGTCCACCCCCCACCTGGTGCGTAGGTCCGTGTAGCTCTCTCGGACGCCATCATCAGGTTGGATTGGGTGGTCAACGAGACTGAGCTGGGAGTTAACAGACGACAGTTCCTTGGGTGCCATGGCAGGGGGGAGGGCAACGAGGAAGGAGCGAGACTGCGAGTATGTGCGAAGGTGTGACTTGGGGACGGCTGGGGAAGGTGACGGAGGGGAAGGTGGTCGCTGGCTGTGCTGTGGGGAAGTAGGTATAACGGTGGGAAGGGATGAACATGCTTTGATAGCAGTTTGAGGAGAGGACGATGGGGAGGATGGAGAAAACAACGAGGGCTCAGTGCGAGATCGCACAAGCATGCGTTTTGTAAAGGTAGCAGACTTGCTCGGAGTGCGAGAAACAGAGGGCGTTATTTGTGGGAGGGGGGCAAAGATACCTGAGAGGTCCTTTGGTCTGTGGGATGGGTTGGTTACGCTATGATTACTAGTGGATGAGCTAGGAGAACGGGTCGGGGAGTTTGGGCGAGTGTGGATTGGAACAGTGGATTCTATCAACTTAAATCTCAGGCAAAGCGGCACAAGCCTATAAAAAAGGAGAAAATCACCTCTAGTCTTCGACTTGGAGGTATAGGTACGACTAGGTGTCCTGTTGGGCGATGATGCGAGAGAAGTAGAATGAACTAGTCGGACATCTGTCTCGACTACTCCACTGATATCAGTGGACATGAGATTGGGCTCTGTATAGTTCAAAGACCCGTCCTCGTCTTCTGCCATGAGCTTCCGACGTTTTGGGGGGGGTTCTACTGTGGAAGTGGAACTACTAGGCTGTTGATGCTTAGTAAACGACCGTTTCCCATACTGCACCAGCTTGTTGTTCCGGGGGCTCATTGTGGAGGAAGGGTCGACGCGTTATAGTCACAAATGTCACACGTCACGGTACGCCTACTACTTTCAACTTGCAGGAAGCTCACGATCTGTCCATCTCCAAACAACGACTTGGAAAACGCGTCAACAAAGATTGGGATGCAATCATACAATACACGCTACGCCTCATTTACTCCTCCACAACGTTCAAAGTCCTCCAAAGGGACTACAGACTTGAAATGGCCTCACCCAGCCTCGTTCCTCGCTACGCCCTCCTCTCTTGCCTCGGCTGGCTTCTACTTCAACCCTTCTACTGCTACACCCGACGCTGTCTCCTGCTTTCTCTGTGAAAAAGGCCTCGCTGACTGGGACCCTGAGGATGACCCTGCTGAGATTCACATCCAAAAGTGTCCAAAGTGTCCGTGGGCCATGCTCAAGTGCGTCACAGACATTCATGACAACGGAAGGTGTGGTTCTACATCCGCTTCAACTGAAAGGCACGCTGTTCACTTTCGTGTGTCCTCACACTGTTTGCAGTTTCAGATTCTCATCATCTCGTCTTCCTTCGTCACGTACCATGGAAAAAGCGCGTCTGGCGACTTTTGGTCCCGAAGACAAGAAATGGTGGCCGCATGATGCTAAGAAAAGAGGCCCAACTTCGAAGATGGTATGTGCACACATTCCCCATATCTGTTCTTAGTGCCCCTTACCTCTCATACACTCTTCAGATGGCAAAAGCAGGCTTCATCTTTACCCCTGTAGGCAACAAAGACGACACTTGCATTTGCATCTACTGCGGAATAGAGCTAGGTGGATGGGAACCCGAAGACGATCCCATGTATGTCTTCCCCTCATATAAATCATTATTTTTCCAAATATCGACAAGCAGTACAGGGAAGAGCATCGTAGCCGTCAAGCCAAGAAAGGCCCTTGCCCATTTTTCACCAACTCTGGTGGGGTCTCGGAGTCAACAAAACGTGCCCGCTCCAAGACTAAACAGCTTCCCACTACTCCAATCGCCTCTTCTTCAGACCAAGAATACAATCCTCCGGGTACTAGATCCTCTACACGGCCGCCAAGCAGCAAGCAGCCTGGCAGCAGTGCTAAATCCAAAACATCAGTCAAGTCTTCAAAGAAGGCCCGAAAGGTCAAGAAGACGATACAGGATGAAGTTGTCGCCGAGTATCACGTTGCGTTAGATGAAGACGAAGATGCACCACCTAAACCTCGACCAAAGCCTCGACGCGCTAGCTCTCGGTCCCGCTCCCGGTCTCACTCTCGAGCCTCTTCGACTCGAGGTACGACTGCTGATGACACTGATGTCGACGTGCCTTCTGTATCCTCAGCTTCAACGCCAAAATTGCAGCCCCAAGCCGAGTCCTTGGATAAATCCGAAGACGACTCCTTAGTATCCCTAGCTTCAGTAACGACAATGCAGCCCCCATCATCAAAGTCCTTTCAGAGCCCAGAAGATCAAGAATTTGCACGCGAAGAGCAGGCGCTAGAAGAGCAGGCACGTCAACTGATGCTTGAAGATACGATGCTCAGCCTTGGATCCAACGAACTGCCTGGAGGAAAAAATTTTGCCGTCCACTCTCATCACGAGGTTACGGCAGAATTATCATCCAGGGAATTAGAGAGAGCAACTCCAGTAGATAAGGGTAAGGGTAAAGCGATGTCACCTATCTCTATACCTCCGACGCTTCGCACAGCGCCTATTGCGAAAGCTGTTCTCCCTTCCGTTGTCAAATTCCCGCAACTTCTTCCTGAAGACTACGTTACCGCCTTGACCGAGGCGGAACGAACGATGACGGTTGAACAATGGGTTCGACATGAGATGGATCGTCAATATGAGCGGCTGAAAACTGAAGGTCGACAGAAGATTGACGCTTTCAAAGCCCGTGCGATCGAGGTTGCGAAACAAATTGAGGGTTTATAGATATGATGAGGATGGTTGCGCTGTGATGTTATTCTAGATACCCATTCATAATATTTGTTCTGAAAGGACTGGTCTTTGCCCACACCAAAAGCCAGGCTAATAAAAGTCGGTCAAGCATCTTTACGAGCTTTGCATCGGTCATATTGGTCATAATGGATTGAAGAACTTGCTTGGCAAGAAAGCCATGTACTAGACCGCACTCTAGAGACATAGAAACGCATATCATATAGCATTTGGATACATGACCAAAGGGAGCAAACGCAATAAAATGCCCAATTACTATTTTTCATTACAGTAAAACATCAGTGACAATAATAACAAAAGCACGGTAAAACTTTTCACCACTTACAAAAACGAGGGCGGCACCTTTGGTTTTTTTGTCTCCTCCAAGCTCGAAGCTGACAAATATGACTTTCTTCAGAAACGA
>QFEC01019600.1:1554-11559 GCA_003316585.1 Gomphus bonarii | reverse complement strand
TCAGCTTCCCACCTCAGATCTCGGCTGATATCTTGGAAACTTCGTAGGTAAGTGCTGAGCTGTTTCTCGGGCCCGAGGGTTCCAAAGGTTTGGAAGGTCTTGCCAAAAACCTTGGGTCACTTGGTCCATTCTTGGCCGAGCTGTGTTCATTTCTGCTTGGGGCTTGAAACAGGTTGTTCCCTGACACCTACCACCCACAAGGGGATGGCCAGACTGAATGTGTCAACCAAGAGCTAGAGCAGTATCTCCAGTTGTTTGTCAATGAGTGACAAGATGACTGTGATGACCTCTTGCCAATGGCCAAGTTCCAGTACAACAACCATGTGCATTCAGCCACTGTTAAGTGCATGCACACACGCTCTTGTTTCGGGTGGTTCAGCTCAGTCCAATGAGCCAAGGTTCAGACATGGCATCGGCTTCAATGTTCTTGCATTGCGCCAATCCTCCTGCCCGTGCCACTGGATTTCAGACTGACATTCGGTAGGAGTCCAAGATGCTTAGTACTGGACAGTTGGACTACTAACTTAAGTGCTGGTAGCGTATGTCTAACTTAGTCAATAATCTGAACGGAGAATACATACATGAAAACTAGTTACTTATATAGGGAATGGGGTGCCATAAGATATGCAACAATGTTGCACAAGGCATGGAAATGAGAATGTAAAGTATGGGGGTAAGAATAGTAATATATGAAAAGGCGGGCATACATGCCCGTACATGTACTGAAGGATACCAAAGCGAAGCAAGTGAGTATTAAAGAATATAGTAATGTATGATGTACCAAGGCGAGGCAAGGCGAACCAAATTAATACTTGTAATGACTTGGGAGTCTATAGCTTGTAATACAGTCGGTTGGACTTCAGTCGGATGGACTGAGGGAACCAAGGCTCAGTAGATTGTACTTTGACAGCCACCCAACAGACCCCATTCATGCTAGACACTGGTCAGCACCCACAGATGGGCTTTAGGCCCCAAGAACCAAAGTCCTGAGCTGAGATGGTGAATGAGTTTAAGGACAGAATGGAGAAGTCACTAGAGGAGGCTAAATCTGCACTAGCCAAGGCCAAGGACAACATGGTTCGGTACTACAATCAGTGCTGAACTCCAGCCCCCAAGTATCATGTGGGAGACTGAGTGATGCATCAGACATCTGGATGACTTGGCCCTCTTGCAAGCTGAGTCATCAATACCTTGGGCCATATGTCATTCAGGATCGAGTGGGAAAACACTCATACAGACTCAAGCTCCTACACTCCCTGTCCTGACTCCATCCAGCCTTCAATGTGGTCAAACTCATCCCAGCACCAGAAGATCCAATTCCAGGCCAAAGAGCTGAGCCACCTCCACCACCTGAGTTGATAGATGGGGAAGAACACTATGTAATGGATAAGGTGCTGGATAGCCATCTGATATGGAGCAAACTCCATTTCCTGGTAAAATGGGAGGGATATGGCTATGAGGAGAACACATGGGTACCAGAGGAGGACATGGCAGCACCAGTCAAGGTGCAAGAATTATATCAGTCCCACTCAGGAGCACCTTGATGTATTCTTTCACTAGCCTTCAACTCACTCATGTTGCATGCTTCGAGAATGCAGCACTCTAGAAAGGGGGGTGATGTCAGGAGATGACCTGTTTCAAGCCCTGAGCTGAAATGAACACAGCTCAGCTGGGAATGCACCGAATGACCCAAGGTTCTCAGGAAGACCTTCCAACCTTTGGCACCTTTTTGCCTGCTAAACAGCTCAGCACTTACCCATGAATTTCCTGAGCCAGGAGCCAAGATCTAATGTGGGAGGCTGAGGACTGAGGAAGGCTAAGAAGGGATCCACTCAACTGGAGGCTAAGGAGAGGTACCTTTGTTTGGGTCAAGATCTATAAGGGCTAGGTTCCTGAACCTTGGTTTGGGTCCTGAGGGATCAGCTCCAGAGGTGTCTGGTATTTATAGAATTGGTGTGCATACCTTCAGACCCAAGAGAAGGGTAAGGTATGCTGAGACAGTAGAACACAGACAATCAGTATATAGATCAAACAGCTCACTAGCAAGGGACCCTAAGCTTTCCTCTTAGGATTTCCCCCTTGCTAGCACTGCATGATATTCCATAAGTGCAACAGGGGTTGCCCTTACAGTATCTCTTTGGGAGCCATTTCTCCCATTGCCAAAGCCATACCCAAGGCAGTTTTGGGGGTGGTTCAGTTTTTTGTGTGACTATTTCAGGTTTCTCCAACTGGGGGGTTGGAATAGAGGTTGTTTCATTCTCAATTTCCAGTATGGCAAACCAATCATGTACAGGCAGTGGGGGCACATGATTCACCCACTGCAGGCTCCAAAACCCCTTTCCTCTCCTTCTGGTATCTCTTCAACCTTGACATCTGTCTCGCTCTCAGTCTCAGCCTCAGGTGAAGGAGTTCCTGAGAGGTTGGCTAAGTTTAGTAACTCTGGCAGCACTTCTAGTTTCTCCTCTATGCTCATGGACCTAATGTCAAAGGACAAGGGGCATTCTCAGGTGAGATGTCCTGTCTCCTTGCATCAGTAGCAGACCCCAGATGGGTTGTTCCTTGCCCAGGTTCAGTCTACCTCCATTGAAGTAGGCCCTTCTTTCAGTGCTGAGGGTTTAAGCACTGGTGTCAGCCAAGGGGGACTGAAGTTTAAGGAGATAATCCTGGCAGGTTTTGGGATCCCAAGGGAGTTTCTTGAGAGGGTAATGGGGAGCTGAGGGGTCATTCAAGAGCTAGTCTTGTTAGCTTCCATGAAGGCCTCATTTGCCTCTCAGTTCTGAGCTACTTTCCAAGCTGCTTCATACCACTCTTCCAGGTTATCAAATTCTGGTACTCCTTCTCCTAACAGAGCCACTTTGGTCTGTATCCTCAGTTCTAGACCTTTCTGAAACTTAATCACTGTCATTTTGTTGTCATGATATTCAGCTAGGTCTATGAGCTCCATGAATCAGTCAATGTACTCTTCTACCAAGTCCTTGCCTTGGTACCAGCCGGTTCCTTCTAATTGTGTGAGGGCCAAGAGCTGTTCATTTTTTGGGCAGAAGTGTTCTACTAACTTGGCTTTGAAAGCCTTCCAGTCCAAGTACAGAGGTTGTCTGGTTTTCTCTTGTCTAAGAACCTTGTTTTCAAACTGAGCCACTTGGTCCAATTTGAAAAATGAGAGGGCCCAGTGGATATGAGCTTGGTAATCTGGGAAGTGGTCTCCACAGATTGCAAAGTAGATTTTACAGGAGTTGAGGAAAGCATGGCCTCTGTCTCAGTTTCCATTGAAGTCCAAGGAGAAGCTGGTCTAACTTGGGAGTTGGCCAAGGGAGTGGGTTTTGGGGAATTTTCAGCACCTGAGCTCAGTGTCAGGTTATCTTTGGGATCAATAAAGTCCCTCTCTGTACGCATGGGTTCCTCATTTGATTTAGTCATGATTTCCCTTAAGGCTTCAGTGATTGCTGCATTGGTTACTTGGTTTGCCATTAGCTCTTGCTCTAAGCATAAGCACCAGATGCTTTCCTTGGCATCCATCTCAGGGCTTAAGCTCAGTAGTACATGTGTAGCTGAGTCCATTGCAGTTATAGAGGAGGGGGAGTCCGGTGTCACATATGCAAGTGAGGTGCTGTCTGAGTCACTTTCACTGAGACTGAAGCTACCTATAGTTGTTACTTGTGACATGACTCCTGGTCCTATTAGGCAAAGCTTTCCTAATGTAAGGGCAACCCCTGTTGTACTTACAGAATGTCACACAGCACTAGCAAGGGGGAAATCCTAAGTTAAAGATTGTCCTATGTACAGTTAAGGGGGTCTCACCTAGCAAGGGGGAAATCCTAAGAGGAAAGCTTAGGGTCCCTTGCTAGTGAGATGTTTGATCTATATACCAAGTGTCCATGCTCTACTTCCTCAGCATACCTTACCCTTGTCTTGGATCCAAAGGTATGCACACCAGTTCTATAAATACTGGACATCTCTGGAACTGATCCCTTGGGACCCAAACCGAGGTTTGGGCACCCAGCCCTTATAGATCTGGACCCAAACCAAGGTACCTCTCCTCATCCTAAGTGACTTGGCCTCCAGTTGACTGGATCCCTTCTCAACCCTCCCCAGTCCTCAGCTACCCATCTTAGATCTCAGCTCCTGGCTTGGGAACTTCATGGGTAAGTGCTGAGCTGTTTAGCAGGCCCAAAGGTGCCAAAGGTCTTGCCAAGGACCTTGGGTTGTTCGGTGCATCCCTGGCTGAGCTGTGTTCATTTGGCTTGGGGCTTTAAATGGGTCATCCCCTGACAGTTATTATGTTGTACACTACCAGGCATGACACCCAAATTTGTCTCCACCTCAAGGCTACGCATGTGCTCCCAGAGTTTGGCAGGAACTGCCCAAGCAGTCACTCAGTACCCTTGCTTATTGGATGGGCACCTGGCTGGTGCTAGCATTTGAAGATATGTTTGTCTCATCTAGTAACTCAGTCACATGAGTCCTCTAAGTGGGTTTCTATTGTGTTTATACTACTATAACCCAAACAATACTGCCTGACCCACAGGCTGAACTCCCAGATCTGCACTAAAGTGCTAGTTACTCAGAATAGACTAGAATTATAATACACATTCTATCTGCAGTCTCACTAATTATAAACACACAATAAATCAGTAGTACTCCTAGTTATTTAACTCTCAAAAATCTTTACAAAAGTTGTCAGGTATCAGAGTAAATGTTAGATGGGTACTAGTTGGTCCTGTGTAGGGTTGAAACCAAACTTGGACAGGAAATTAGCTATTAAGCATCCATCTGGTCATGTGTGAGCATTTTAATATGAGTGACCCAACAGGTTGCTGGTAGTGCAATGTGAGGGAAGTGTCCAAATTTTTTTCTCGGTCCACAACTAGTTTGATACTAGTGGCAAAGGCATGTGAACCACTTGGCACACTGTCATGTCAAAATGGTTGACAAACTGCCAACTGTAGTGTTCTTGGTCAATAGATATTGTTTTGTATGAGTGGTCATGTGTGGTCATGTGTAAACTGGGGAAATGATGTGGTATGCTATGTTTTGAATAATCAGCATATTGACTTCCTAAGCAGGTACCTCCTTGCAAGTTGGAGATATATGTTATACTTCTGGGTTGACACAGTCATTCAGTTTCTGAAGCATCAAGCACAACAGGTGCTCAGATTTCATGTGAAGCACCTCAGTCAGGACCAACTTTCTCATGGAAGAGATAGACAGAGCTGAGGGCAAGAGCATGAGCCAATACTATTGGCCTAGCAGGTGCTCTTCAGTATAGATTTTGGATATCTAAAGTATGACAGATTAGGTTTTTGATATGGGGTTTTGGGAGTAATATCTATACTAAAACTACTAAACCTCCAAAAAATGGCAGGACAAATGGGAGTAAAATAGGAATGATTTTGTAGAATTTCTATGCTATTTATCAATGGGAAAACTCTGGAGTTATAGCTATTCTACTTCAAATAAAATCCCAGCTTTTGCCTCTGCTTAGGTGCCATCCCAGGAAACTGGTCTGGGTGCCAAAACACCAGTTTACTAATTTGTGGCTCTTTCACAAAGTAAACATAATATGGAAGTGTGTGGAATAATATTAAATGATTCTGGGAATGTGGCTGTAGCCTCAGCTTCACAGTAAAATGAGTTTGTGGCAATCTAGTCATAAAGAGGGAAAGGCAATATCTGGTGCTTAACCTTCAGCTTAGGTGCAGATAAGGATATTTGAGTGTAACTTGAAGTCTAGTGTGAACTGGGATGTAAGGGCAACCCCTGTAGCGCTCACTGAGGTTACCAAAGTCACATGACTGAGGCTAGGAAGGGGGAAAACCTAATTCTATTAGATCATGTACATAGAACTAGAAGCTCACCTAGCAAGGGGGAAAACCTAAGAGAAAAACTTAGGGTCCCTTGTTAGTGAGCTATGCAACCTATATACTCATTGTCTGCATCCAACTTCCTCAGCACACCTTACCCCTCAATTGGGCCCAAAGGTATGCTGTCCCCACAATCTATATCTGGTGTTATGGTACTTGGGCCAATACCTTGGCTTCTCAGTTCAGCATGTCATGTGGTTGGACCAAGCAACTGTTATTGCTTTTATTGTGTGTATGCTCGGTTTGGTTTGGTTATCATTGGTATAGACAAATCAGTTTAGCCTCAGTTCAGGTTGCAAAACAGGTGGTCCCCCCTGACATGGGAGTTCTGGAAATTTCTATATTTTTTGGATTGATTATTCTATTAGCTAGTTAGTCATGAGAAAAATGCCCAACAGTATCCAAGATCATAGGAAGGCATTTCTATTCATATTAATCATGACCAAGCTGACAAGGGATCAATCTTCTTCCCTTGACCCCTATTTCTATTTCCAACCATTTCCAATCATTTCCAATAGTTGATATTAGTTTACTTGTACAAAGCTATGATGTTTTGACACTATACAATAAGGAATTCTAGTTCTATCCCTTCACTGAGACAATATCTAGAAATATTGCTCTCTTTTATTCTGCTAGCCTCCAAGTCACAGGTATCACACCAGGATCAGTCCCTCGTCAATATATTGAAGAATAGGTATATTATCTACCTATTATTGTTGTGTTCTAGTCGTTAGAACACCCCCAAAGCAATTATTTCCCCCTACCCAAAGGTTTGCAGTATTTTTTACTCCGCTTGGTGCGCACAGATTCACGTGTTCACGCACACTAGTTAGTTCACCGAGATCCCTGAATCTCAAGTTTCCCCCTCGAAATAAATTCCCTAAAATAGTCATAAATACATTCCAAGATTAGTCAGTTTCCCAACAGACACCAATGGCATTGTTTGAGGTAGTAGTGACAGTTACAGTCATGCTACCAGAATGGTCTAATGCAGTTCTTCTATGATTGTATTCACAGAGGGGGTATCCATTTTCAACTCCTTTTCTTTTCCTTTTCCTTTCAACTTCCTACAATTTTTACACTTGTGCTGTACTTTCCCTTTGGAGAGGCTGTGCTGCTTATGGCAGCAATCTTTCTCCCACCTAGAGTCCCACAGAATCCTTGGCAACCTTTTTTCCAAATATGATGGCACTAACCTAGCAGTTGTGTCCTGCCATAGTTACTTGAACAGGATTCATGATTTTTTGTTGAGTGTCTTATAGTTGCTGACATTAGTGGGGATCATAGGTTGAAGGGAGGGCTTGGAGGATGAGCAGTGCATGCAGGCTGCCTGTGATCAGCATGCACACTGAATTAATGTGAAACATTAAATCAGAAATGTCATTGATTTGGTAGGAAAGAAGTAGTAACATATTTGGTGATATTAATCCTGAGGTTGAGGCTGGTGCAAGTGGTGATTTTGTCATGGAGCTGCTTCCAATTATGTGGGCAACCATTATGATTGCTTGGATGTATCAACTCAAGTCCTTCATTGTTATGTCTCTCCCAATCATCAATTGCCTTAGCTTCTGCCTCTGAGGGGGAAGTGGGCAGGGCAACCGTTGGGCATGTCTCTTTGCCTTCTGCAATTTGAAGAATTTGGTCCGACTGAGTAAGAGCAGTCTTAACAGCTGGTGCCATCAAACTTTTTGATTGAAGTGAGGAACTTAGAGGCGCTGGATGACATATAGCAATGAGTAGATACATGTAAGAGAGGAACTTGTGACCGACGAATAGAGTAATATGATTGTTCAGGCGGGGTCCATAATCTGGAAAGGCAACTACTCATGCAAGATATATTGCGGCATGAGCCCAATGAAAGACTGAGGTATTACAATAGCCTAAGTGTTCGTTACAATGCCGCGGTGACTATCATAGCTATGGAAAATGATCGGCGAGAAAGATGACCCGTAGCCTAGGTTCTTTTTGTATGTTTTATTTTTTTCCTTTGGCCACGGCGTTATTGCATCCGATAGTGCTTCAAGCGTCAATGGGTACTTCACTAGATAATACCTGGGGTAGGTCCTTTGGAGTGTAGTCCCTTTCATATCATTTATTCAACGGTGGTCTATTTTCTAGGTGCCGTACTCATCGGTGTTTTCTTCGGAATCTTGTGAGCCCCACATTTTTCAGCCATCGCAGATTCATAGGTTGATTATAACGACCATTTCACACATGTAGCCTGTGGGTCTCTTTATGCTTCCATTTGATTAATGTAACGACGCACAATGTGAATTGCAAAGTTATGGGATCCTTACTCTTCAGGTCAGCTAATCCAATCCATCTGTACTTGACCGTAGAAATGAACAAGTTCCCGCTTACAGACGTACAATTATTACCTGCATTACCCTAAGGATCGTGTTCTTTTAAAAATCGTCGTCGCCGCGATATGGTAAGTGGGAAATAGCAAACGCACAGATTTTACTTTGGGTAGCATTCAGCTTCACGTCACTTGGCTGCTCTAGGACCCTGGATACAGTCCACACCATACTCGTCACCCACATGGTATACGTCTACCTTGTTACCAACTTTGGTGACTACACTGCGCTTCAAGAGAATACTTGGTCTTTCAATGTGAGACGTGATCTACGTGCCTCTGTATCGAGCCGTCTAATCCGTTTGTGTTGCGTTTGTTCCCTTTCGAGTAGCTTCATGTCTTAGTCACCGTGAGTTACATCATGCGTTTTTTGGTCCACAAAGAACTAGAACTAATACTTTCACAAGACTGTGATCGCCTGCATCTCGCAAGTCTTCTTCATTAACCGGTGTTGGCAGCGTGAGACTCTTGATCTCCGTCTGCATCCAGCGACTTACTCACAGCCCAATGGCAGTTGACAAGGGAATTCTCAACACATCTTTCTCCGGCATCATTTTGCTCGTTGCTTTGCTTCAATTCGGTTCGTGTTTGTTTTTGTTCTTCTTATTAAAATGATTTCAAGTTCCCTCTTATCGCTGAGGATTACTCTATAGGGTTGGGTATTAGTAAGTGTCCCACTGTACTTACGCACTTGATATTGATCCCTGGCGTTTCGTCCTCTTACCTCTCAGCCTGTACCGCTCTGACGTGCGTTTAAATGTCCATATCCATGGGTAGCGAGTCATGAAAATTTCTGACAGATTCCAATTATCGAAGTTTACGGATTTCTTACTGCACTCCGTCCGTCGTAGTCGTACCTGTCCATAGTACATCGCTGATGAATGTTGCAGTGGGCAGTGGACACCTGGCTCGGAGCCGCCGCCGTCTGCGATATCCTTGTGAGCGCTGCCATCGTGCGGTCACTCTGGAAGTCTCGCACAGGGATCAGACGCACGGATAACTTAATAAAACGGCTGATTGTGTGGACTGTCAATACCGGTGTCACTACGAGGTACGCGTGTTTTTGTCTACTGCACGGTTTTCGGAATAAATAGCAATTATATTCTATTCTCAAGCGTATGGGCTATTCTTGATATCATTCTGGTTAGTAATACAATTTTTGCATGTCTTTTCTTATCCATTCGGGACCTAAATTACCTACTTCTTCCTGTTAACATTGACGCAGTTTACGATGTCGAGAGACACACTCATTCACGATTTTTTTAACGTCATGCTTGCTAAGCTCTACGCAAACACGATCCTGGCGACGTACGTTCTTCATTTTCTCTTCCTCGTTTCCAGCTTATTTATCCCAACGTCTGTGCAGTCTCAATTATCGTCGCCCACATAATTATGAAGACAGCAGCTACAAGACTAACTCTATCTCGCTTACCCACGTGGGGCACAACAACCGCCCCCAGTTTCAACATCGCCTCAGAGAAACTGACACTACGGTAAGTCATTTAAGCAGCTGGCTCGTGAGACTTTAGCGCTGATATATAACCCCAACATCCATGCAGCTGAGCGGAGTGCACGTCTTGACGCAGACTTCCCAGGATAACTCCGACAACTCAAAGTGCCAGGATATAGCATTCACGGAACAAACTGATGACATGTCACCTTACAACCCAAATTCTAAGGTTTAAGCGCGCATCTGCTAGTATCAAAAAATTATTTTTTTTTCCATCCCCGAATGTTTATTTATATTTCGGGTTGTAGTTGTCAAACTCTTTCGGCCAGAATATCAGA
>QFEC01019467.1:0-11458 GCA_003316585.1 Gomphus bonarii | reverse complement strand
TGTTGCACCGAGACTCTCTCTCTCCTTTTCAACTTGCAAGGATTGCTCTGGGACGGTTTCAGGTTCAGGTTTAGTACTTTCTTCAACTGCCAGTGGTGTGAAGTAGTTTACAGATACCCAGGGCAAGGAGGGCATCCTTTTCACTCCTGCCCCTCCTGAAAATCCTCCTTTTTCAACATCTCCAGCATCTTCTTCCTCTCTTCTTTTGTCCATCCATCTATTGTTGCTCTAACCTTCTGCATGCCTCAGGGTTTGGGGCAGTTTTGTGCTATGTGCCCTTGCTCTCTGCAGTTAAAGCATGTCACCATTCTTACTGGCTTCCCTTGAGTCTGGTCAACCTCCATGGGCTGTGGTCCCTGTGTGGATGGGGGAGCGAATGGGTGAGGAACAGTTTGACCTTGTGGAGTATGGGCCGTTTTCTGGCTTCTGGGAGTCTGCCACATCTTAGGTTCTATGGTTCCCTTCCTGGTTGCCTGGTATTCATGTAGGTGGCTATCAAAATGGAGGGCATATGACTTCCACTGGTCATATGTTGTTGGGATGGTTTCCAGTGTATAGATCCGTTCCACCACTTGTGGGGATAGGTTTTTCTTGAGCAGAGCGACATATGCTTCATCATTATATCCTGCCTGTGACCGGTGTTCCTCAAACTCCACAAAAAACTCTGCTGCTGGCTTTCCTCCTTGTTTCAGTTGCTCCAGCCTCCATTGAGCCGTCTCCTTTTTGTTTGGGTCATGGAATGTTACCAATAGCTCCATACGAAATTCCTCCCAACTCTGGTAGCTGCGTGCCCCCACTTCTAGTTCCCCTGTGATATGACTTGCCCACTGAGCTGCAAACTTCTCCTTCATATAGGACAAGGCAAAGCAGATTTTTCGCATGTGATCCACCTGGAAGTACGATGCCTCATCTTCAAAGTTCAGGTAGAGCTCACGTAGGAAAATATCAATCTTCTTCGCTGAGCCATCAAATGTTTCTGGCCTTGCAATTTTGCCTCTCTCTCGGTTAGTTGTAGATGCTGATTGGGATACCTGTAGTGCAGCCAGTTGTTGGTTGAATTGGTGTGTTTGGCTGTTGACCATCACAGTCAAGTCTGCATTGTTTTGCTGTAGGCCATTTAGGATCTGTTGTAGGAGTTCAACATCCATGATAGGAGTATGGGAGTCTTGAGCTAATGTCAGCAACGACAAAAGCCTCAGTGTTACGGAGTAGAGTAGAGATTGAGCAATGAAGCTTGTTGGTGTATTGACCAGCTCAAGACTGAGCTTCAACTAATTACATAATAACTGTACATGTAGTCTGGTGGAGTAGCAGAGCCCAAACAGCAAGTAATAGAAAAGAGAATGGGAAAATCATGACAGGTTGTTGGTATGAGTGTCTACTTGGGTTTTGGGTGCATATACTTGGTTGGGGAACCTGTGTTCTTTCTAAACTATCTGCTTTTCTACTTTTCTTCTATTGTATATAAAATGTAAAGCTGGGTATTTTATAACACTTCAGACTCCAAAACCCTCTTCTTCTCCTTCCAACATTTCCACCACTTTGGTCTCTATCTCAGTCTCAACCAATGGAGTACCTGACATGTTGGCCAGGGCCAATAGCTCAGGTAGCAGTTCCAATTGTTCTTCTATGCTCATGGTCCAGATATCAAATGAAAGGGGGCATTCTTGGGTGTAGTGTCCTGGCTTCTTGCACCGGAGGCAGACACCTGATGGTGTGATGTGGGCTTGGTTCCAGTCAATGTCCATGGGAGCCAGGCCATCTCTTTGAGTTGTGAAGATGGGTGGTGTGGTTTGCCAAAGGGTTGCTGAGGATTGGGGATTCATCCATGTCATTTTTTGGGGCACCATGGGAGGCTGGGGTGTTGCATGTGAATTACTTTGGTTCACTTCCATGAATGCATTGTTGGCTTCTCAGTTTCTTGCTACCCTCCTCACCACTTCATACCATCCTTTGGGGTCATCAAAGTCTGGAGCTCTGCTGCCAAGTAGAGCTACCCTGGTCTGCATGCTCAGTTCAAGGCCCTTGCAGAACTTGATCATGGTCATCTTGTTGTTGTGATACTCAGCCAGATTGATCAGTTCAATAAACCAATTGATGTATTCCTCCACTGAATATTTACCCTGGTACCACCCCATCCCTTCAAGTCTCATAAGGGCTGAGAGATGTTTGTTCTTCAGGCAAAAACAGTTGATGAAGTCAGCCTCATAGGTGTTCCAGTCTGGGTAGTGAGGTCAGCTGGACCTCTCAGTTTGGAGGATCTTATTAGCGAACCAAGCCACTTAGTTGGATTTGGAGAAGGAAAGGGCCTAGTGGATGTGGGCCTGGTCATTTTGAAAGTGATCACCACAGATTACAAAGTAGATGCTGCAGTAGTTGAGGAATGCGTGGCCTTTGTTGCAGTTGCCATTGAAGTCTGAGGGGGGTGCTGGTATAATTCAGGAGGCAGCTGAGAGTGAGGGGCTTGGTATACTCAGTCCACACATGTTTGGCATCAGGTCATCTTTGGGATTGAGAAATTCTCTATCTCTTCTTTCTGGCTCATTTTCTAACTTCTGCATTATTGCCCTTAAGGTGTTACTGATCTCAGCATTAGCCACTTGGTTAACCGCCAATTCTCGTTCTAACTGTTGGAAGCACTCATCAGTGTCCATCTCAGGTCAGAAACTCAGTAGTGTGTGTGCTGCCAAGGCTGTTGCAGTTATAGAGGAGGGGGAGTCTGGCATTACATAAGCAAGCAAGGTGAGGCTATCCAAGTTGCTTTTGTTCAGACTGAAGCCGCCTATGGTTGTACAGTAATGTGACTCCCAGTCCTTATTGGGCAAAGTTTTCCTAATGTAAGGGCAATCCCTGAAGTGCTCACCAAGGTTACTGAGGTCATGGGACCAAGGCTAGGAAGGGGGAAATCCTAAGAGGAAAAATTAGGGTCCCTTGCTAGTGAGCTATGTGACCTATATACCCATTGTCCACTTCCTGCTTCTTCAGCATACCTTACCCCTCAATTGTGCCTTAAGGTATGATGATCCCACAATCCATATCCAGTGCTATGGTACTTGGGCCAATACCTCAGCCTCTCAGTTTGGGATGCCTCATATCTGGACTGAGCAACTGTTGCTGCACTTATCATCTGAATGTGTTGTTCAGTTTGGTAACCTTTGGTACAGACAGATTGGCTTGGTATAGGTTCAGGGTTTGAAATGGGTGGTCCCCTGATAAAAACCTGACACCCTTAGACCTTCAAAACCTCCTTGGGTCTGGCTACAAAAATGGGAACGAAAGCTCCCAAAGAAATATGTGATTGCAGCTGACCCAAGCCCTAAGTCTCTAGTCATCAAGGTTGAGATTCAGACAACAGACACAGCCAAAGTTGAATGCAGACCTGCCCTCATCAACAGCAGGACCATGGGACTATTCATGAATCAAGCCTACATTGAATGTCACCACCTCACCACCCAGAAACTCCAAAGGCTGATCCCCATCCAAAATGTGGATGGATCTCCCAACAAAGTGGGGTCTATTCAAGAGGTCATAGATGTGATTCTCTGAGTAGAAGGACACACTGAGTGCACCACCTTTGCAGTCACTGACTTAGGCAGGCAGAACATTATTCTCAGATTCACCTGGCTAGAGAAGCACAATCCCAAGATAAACTGGCAAACTCAGAAGATTAAGATGAATTGATGCCTGGACCAGTGTCACACCTGCTGAGCTGAGGTTCAAGAGGAGCAGAAGTAGACCCGCAAAACTGAGCAACACATCCAGATGTGCCAAGTGGGCCTGTTTCCAAATCTGCTTGAGGAAGAGGATGATGCCAGGCCAGAAGGGCCTTTGGATGAGTTGGAGGAAGGAGACAGGTTGATGTGTGTGATATTATTGCCTGAGCCTGAATACATCTGAGCCATGCAGACAACCTTGCAGAGGCTGGTGGAAGCACACTACAAGAATGCCCAAGCTGAGACTGAGATTCTGGACTACCTCCAAGAGTTCAAAAGCATGTTCACGAAGGAGTCTTTTGACAAACTCCCCAAGCAAAGACTCTAAAATCATGCCATTAACCTAGAGCCAGGCTCTAACCCTGTCAATTACAAGGTGTACCCCATGTCCCTGTTAGAACAAGCCCAGCTGAATGGGTTTATCCAGGAGAACCTAGACACAGGGCATATTCAGCCATTGAAATCCCTGATGGCCTCCCTGGTATTCTTCATAAAAAAGAAGGATGGCTTGCTTTGGCTCATGCAGGACTACTGGCAATTAAATGCCATGACCATAAAGAATTGGTACCCACTCCCTCTCATACCTGAGCTGATTAATCAACTCAAGGGAGCTAAGTACTTCACAAAGCTGGATATTTGGTGGGGTTACAGTAATGTACAGATAAAGGAGTGTGATGAGTGGAAGACTGCCTTCTGAACAAACCAAGGCTTGTTTGAACTGCTGGCGATGTTCTTTGGGCTCACCAACAGCCCAGCCATGTTCCAAATGATGATGAACAATATCTTTCAGGACCTCATCATGTGTACATCAATGACATCTTCATCTATTTGAAGACCTGAGCTGAGCACCAAGTGATCATGAGGTGGGTGTTGGAACGCCTCTGAGAAAACAAGCTCTACCTCAGGAAGGAGAAGTGCAAGTTTGAGCAGACATCCATAGAATATCTTGGGCTGAACATCTTGGAAGAGAAGGTGGAGATAGACCTGGTGAAGATTGAGGGCATGACCAAATGGCTGAGGCCAGCAAACCAAAAGGAAGTACAATCCTTTATTGGGCTTGCCAACTTCTACTGATGATTCATCAGAGACTTCTTGCTCCATGCTCAACCCTTGTTTGATCTCATGAAGAAAGGAGAACCATGGAAGTGGGGAGAGACTGAGGAAGTGGTGCTCCAGAAACTCAAGGATCAAATCACCTTGGCACCTGTCTTGGCATTCCCAGATGATTTGTGAATGTACTGAGTGGAAGCTGATACCTTAGACTTTGCAACAGGAGCCACCCTCTCACAACAGTCACCTGAGGATGGAACATGGCACCTAATCACCTTCTTCTCCAAAAGCCTAAGTCCAGTCAAGCAGAACTACGAGATCCACAACAAGGAAATGCTGGCCATCATGTGGGTTTTAGAAGAATGGAGGCACTTCCTAGAGGGAGCCCAGCTCAAATTCAAGATCTGGACAGATCATAAGAACTTGAAGTACTTCTGGACCCCAAAAAAGCTCAACCAAAGGCAAGCGAGATGGTCCCTCTACCTATTGTGGTTTGACTTTATGCTCCTCCACTGACCAGGCCAAAGCATGGGCAAGGCAGACACACTCTCAAGGAGGTCCGATCATGACACAGATGTGGGAGACAATGAAGACATGACCCTCCTTCAGCCAGATCTGTTTGCAGTCCAAGCCTTAGAAGGAGTAACAGTGGTAAGAGAGGAGCAAGACCTTCTTTGGGATATTCAGGCACACCTCTGAACATCCAGACCCAATGACCCAGTGGCCAAAGTGATCATGGAGCTCAGAAAGGGGCATGACTGATCAGTATGCTTGGCCAAGTGGAGTGAACAGGAAGGCCTCCTACACTTCTGAGGGAGGATCTATGTTCCCAATGACCCTGAACTGAGGTGACATATCATATCTCAGCATCATGACATGCAGGAAGGTGGAAGACACTCAAACTTATATCACAAAACTACTGGTCGCCACAGATGTCTTGGTATGTGGGACAGTACATGAAGACCTGCAACCTCTGCACCCAAACCAAGGCATGAAGGCAACCACCAATGGGAGAACTCAAAGCACTCCCAATCCCCAAATCTCAATGGGATATGATCAGCATGGATTTCATAGTCAAACTCTCTGAGGCCCACAGCTATTATGCAGTAATGAATGTGGTGGACTTGGTTAACAAGAGGGTGCACTTTCTCCCTGTTGTAAATAAGGGATTATTTGAGTATTCATGTATATATTCCACCACTAAAACCCCCATATCTCCACCAATTCCAACCCTTTCAGAATGAAACTTTGCAGAGAGTTTACAGACTACACAAAGGTCATTCACAAATATTTTTGAGATTTTAGGATGATATTATGGCAGACACCACATGCACAACCCCATGTCTAACTCTAAGAGCCACACAGCCATCCGGAATTGATAGCAAAAGTAATCACTTGGCAGAACAGTATTTTCTTATAGAATCTATTTCTATTTTTATATCATGATTTATACTCAAATTTCCTATCCATGCTCAATCCGAACATCAAGCGCCGAAAGTTGCACTTACCTTTTTGGGACTATATCACCACACACTCATCATATTACAATTAAGAGGACACAAATACATTACTAGCTTCATTTATTGTTATTACACATATTCCCCCATTATTTCTACCTTGTAGAAGAGCCACAATTCAGTGAACCAGTGCTTTGGCACCCAGACCGGTTTCCTGGGATGGCACCTAAGCAGAGGCAAAACCCAAGAGTTTATCCAAACATTTTAGTTATAACTCCAGAGATTCCTTATCAATAAATACTATAGAAATTCTCCAACATCATTCCAATTTTAGTTATATTTTTCCAACCATTGTCCCAGTTTATAGTGTAGAACTCATTTCCAAAAAGCCCCATTTCCCAAAAGGAAAGCTAATCTGCAACCCCCAACAACACTCCCCATGGACACAAGCATCATGGCACTAGGAGCGGCTCAACTCTACCTCATGCATGTATGAAAGTTGCATGGGCTCCTGAAGCAAGTTGTCTCTGACTGAAGCCCACAGTTCATTTCTGAGTTCACTTGCAAACTCTATTGGCTCCTCGGGATCAAGCTTGCAGCCACAATGGCATACCACCCTCAAGGGGATGGCCAAACTGAGCATGTCAACTAGGAACTTGAACAATACCTTTGGTTGTTTGTCAATGAGTGACAGGACAACTGGGATGACCTCCTGCTGATGGCCAAGTTCCAGTACAACAACCACATACACTCAGCCACCCAGCAAACCCCATTCATGGTGTACACAGGAAAGCACCCACAAATGGGTTTTGAGCCCTGAGAACCTGAGTCCTGAACTGAGATGGTGAACAAGTTCAAAGACAGGATGGAAAAGTCATTGGAAGAAGTAAAATTGGTGCTGGCCAAAGTAAAGGATGATATGGCTCAGTACTACAACCAGTGCCGCATCCCTGCCCCCAAGTACCACATAGGCAACTGGGTCTTCCTTGATGGATCAGACATTTGTATGACCTGACCCTCCTGAAACTCGGTCATCACTACCTCAGGCCATACATCATCCAGAGCTGAGTGGGGAAGCATTCATACAAGCTTCAACTCCCCCCTCCATGTCTCGACTTCATCCGGTCTTCAACATAGTAAAACTCATCCCAGCCACTGAGGACCCAATATCAGGCCAAAGAGCTGAACTGCCCCCACTGCCTGAGCTGGTGGATGGAGAGGAATATTATGTGGTGGAAAAGGTGTTAGACAGCCAGTTGATGAGAGGATAACTCTACTTCCTAGTGAAGTGGGAGGGGTACAGATATAAGGAGAACACTTGGGTAATGGAAGAGGACATGGCAGCACTGGCAAAAGTACAGGAGTTCTACCACTCACACCCAGGAGCACCCCAAAGGATTTGGTCAATGGCATTTGAATTGATCATGGCATGTGCTTCAAGGACACAGCACTCTAGAAGGGGGGGTGATGTCAGGGAACCACTCATTTCACAACCTGAACTGATGCTGAGCCAGTTTGCCTGTACCAACAATCACCAAGCTGAACTGTGCATACAGGCAATAAGTGGAGTGACCGTCACTTGGTCCAACCATGAGGCATCCTGAACCAAGCAACTGAGGTATCAGCCCAATTGCCAGAACACCAGATATGGGTCATCATACCTTAAGGCCCAATTGAGGGGTAAGGTATGCTGAAGAAGCAGGAAGCAGACAATGAGTATATAGGTTGCATAGCTCACAAGCAAGGCATCCTAAGTTTTCCTTTTAGGATTTCCCCCTTGCTAGGTGAGGCTCTATTTCTATGTACATAGTTTAATAAACTTAGGATTTCTCCCTTGCTAGCCTTGGCCACATGACCTCAGTAACCTTGGTGAGTGCTTCAGGGGGTTTCCCTTACACATTGAAGGTATCCAGTCCCTGGACCTTGGTCCAAGGTGATAACTTCTTTGGTGATGACAAATTGTGGGCCAACATGGCGATGGCCTCAGCAAGGTTGGGAACATCATTTGAGTTTGATAATGACACTCTCAGGGGATTTGGAGCTAGGAAGGGGTTGGATGGGGACTGAGGGGGGTTGTGATCAGAGGGTGTGTTAGGGGGATCAGGAATGTCTAGATTGGGCACTTGTGTGGGGTTTTCAGGGTTAATGTATAGATGCTTCTGAAATGGTTCCAAGGGTACCAGTATGTATGTTGCTTTGAGTGCTACATTTCATAGATGACAAAGAGTGAGAGTTCAAATATACTGTTAAGTCTGGAGTCAAAGACATCTTGTCTGGAGGTTTCCTAGAGTGGTCAAGCTATTGAAGTCAAACTGGGGTGCTGAGTCAAAAAGAACTTGGCTTCAACTTATGTGTTGCACCCTCTTACATCATCTTGTCCTTGTATTTACAGATTTATTATGGAGTGGAGTTGTGGAGTGAGTTCACAGAGGTAACTAGAAGGAGAATAAATTGATATTTGAACTAGAGAACTAGCTATGAGTGCATGGAGGTATAAATACATTCAGAATGTGGGATTAATATGGAACAGGGTTGTCTGAATGTGGAAGAGTATCTACATTAGGATGCAGGGGTGCTAAATGAGAGATGGGGTCATGTGGAACTATGGAACATACTAGAAGATGACAAGATTAAGGGTCGGAGAGATCCTAAAGAAATAAAGTGTTTTTATGTTGTTTTTGGTTGAATATAGATAAATTCGGTTTCTTATACTTTCTGATGGTTGTGGAGCGATGCAAAAGACTTATTTTTATTTTTACAAAGTTAGAACTAAATATTACATGAATAGGAGAGAAGGAAAATGGTGAGACATGTTTACATGAGGGGATGATGCATACATGACATCATATGGGAAATACTTATTACATGAACATTGGGAGAAGAAGAAAACAATGAAAGATAATAAAATACATACTAATAAACCTAAAGTCCGAAAAGCGAACATGTTTTGTAAGGGCGGTGGCTGGCCAGGCTCATGCCGATCCTACGATGTATGCAAGCGCGATGGGCGCTTTGGTTCAACTATAAGGTGAATGAAATTTCTGATTAGGACGAATTGGGACTTCGGACATGGTGGAAATTATCGAGATAGTAAAGGATAAAAATGTTCTGTGATTTTTGTATAATAAAAATTGGATTATAGATAGGAAATGATTTTATTGTTTTTGTATAATGTTCGCTTTTAGCGCTGTTAAGCGTTCAGGGCGCTAAAGTGTCGGATACCTGTAAATGACTTTTGACAGTGAGTAAGGTAGATTTTTGATAATATTAATAAAGTAAGGTGTTATCCGATCTGATAACCAGTATCAGATATAATAACATTTCACTTGTATTGATATTATCATTGTGGAGGGGATCCCGGGTCTCCGGCTTCAAAATACTTCCGCATGGGCGCTTCATCTCGGGGGCAAACACGTTGTAAAGGCAATAGACATCGATGGGGGACAAGGAAAAATGTAGAATAAATCTTGAAAAATAACTTCAATCAGGCCTGAATATCGTGTGGAAACAGCCAGCCATATAGGCTCATCGTCGTTGACATCGGTCGAAAATGCATGTAAATGTGTATATATGCACTTGTATGCACTCAAAATAGATTGGATTCACCATACAACTTCAGAGTAATATTCTCTGACGTGCAGCAAATAGTTTTGATGATAATAGCTCGTTAACTTCATCATAGAATTCGTTAGAGTCATTATATTTCATGATATTTGGAATTTTGCTCATTCTCTAACAGAAGATGATGTAGGGGATAATGGAAGAGATGATGTGGAGGTCCATGTGTCAGAATGATGATGTGGTGAGGATGACAGGGACAGAGTATGAAGTGTACAGAGATCACATGGGGAGTGTGGAGGGTATCTGAGGTGCAGAGTGTGATGGAGGGTTGAGCATGACTCAGACATGACATGTAGGTGGATGACTAAGGGCACTACTGCAGAGATTTGTTGGAGGTGATCTGGGATCTAACAGGTGACATGGGCATGGAGATCATGTGAGGAGCTTAGAGTAGATATGTTGGTTGCAGAGTGCTCCAGAGGGGTGAATAGAGCTCAGAGGTGACTCAGAGGTGAATGACTAAGGGCACTAAGATGGAGATCTATCAGAGGGAATCTGAGATCTTTGAACATTTTCCTTTGTTTTTATCTGCTTCTATCACACATACCAAACTATCCCAAAATTTGGCCTGTCTGAGTTGCCAATTTTCTTTCATGATTGTTCACACTGTCTTCTCACTTTGGTCTCAGTCTTGGATCAAAACAATATTTTATACAAAAAATATTATAAAAGACAAAAGTTTTCTATTCACTTGTCCTCCTCTGGTTGCTCACCCCCCTCCTGTGTTTCCTTGTCCTTTAGTTCCTCTACCCTTTCCTGAACCGAGACCTGACCTAAACCCCTGGGTTCCTGATCTGAACCCAAACCCAAGCCCAAGCCCAAATCTCCCACACTAGACCCCTCTGATTGTGACCAAGTCGCATTGGCAGATCTCAGCCATGACTCACCATCGCTCCACCCAGACACCGCATATCTTCCGCGATAAGGGTAGTGATCCTGGACAGCTGCCCAATGTACCAAATGCCATCCTCCAATGCAATCAGCCCTCGCTGCTGCAGGTGATTGCTTGCCTCTAGTACGGCCAATAAACGGTTGAGTGCTGAGCTGGGCAGCTCGGGCACTTGGACAGAAACTGGCCCCACGGTGGGCCTCACTCTGGCAACCCATGCCTGCTTCTTCCTCCGCCACTCTTTCACACTATTCTCCTTGTACTCTATGACCTCTGCCCCTCTTTTCTGTCCCAAGGCCAAATTATATTTGACCTTTCAATGCTTGCACTCGCTGCAAGCTGTCCCCACCTCAATTACCATGCATGCCTCCCCTCAGCGCACACACATGTGACATGAGCTACTATCACCACTCGGCCAAGCCGCGGGTGCACGGGACTTGGAAACTTGAGTACTCTGTAAAACAAAGTTAGTAAGACCTGAACATATAAATAGACCAGAGGAAGCTAGAGCAAATCTGAAAACTTAGGAGAATGATAATATTTTTTTAGCATTATACAATTTTTTGAAAGCTAAGTTAGGGCTGGACAGGGTTAAGATCTACAATAACAACCTGCCCTGAATGATATCCAAAACATGCTTTGGAGCTAGAGAACGCATATGTGCGAAAGCCGCGCAACTCGGGGGGGAAATAGCAAGGCTCGAATGGAGGGTTGGTAAGAATCCAGCC
>QFEC01019420.1:0-10163 GCA_003316585.1 Gomphus bonarii | reverse complement strand
AGTATGTAAATTAGTAGTTCTGTAGTCAGAAAATCAACTAAGATTACCCCGAGTTTTCTCAGTTAGACCTCGCCCTCGGAAATTAGGGAATCTACGAGATCTGGACAGCGCAGCACATAAGCTGAAGCCAAGCCCTACTCCAAACCTCGCTCAAAGTTACAACCTCACTCAAGAAATATGCAAGAACCTTGGCTCGGCCCGTTCTTAACAGGAACCGAGGCTCAGTAGATCGTACTTTGACACTGAAACATCTCCAGAATTAAATGTTTTGTGTTAGAAGAAGCTGTAAATGAAACATTAAAGAAGTAATACATTTTGGCCACATTTCTGCCCTAATTTCAAACCACAGGCAAAGGGCAATGTCATGATAGCTGAAATAGGGCTAAAATAGCAATAGAATAAATAATTTCATGTTAGTAAAAAGGATGACAAAATTCAAAGAAATTTGTATGCATTTCAGGAACAAGTTTCTGATATAATTCTACAGCAATGAAACTGGGTATTTCAGATAGCAGATGTAGGGCTGAAACATCTCCAGAATTAAATATTTTGTGTTAGAAGAAGCTGTAAATGAAACATTAGAGAAGTAATATATTTTGGCCACAATTCTGCTCTAATTTCAATTCTGAATTTCATAGTGATGTAATCAGGTAACTTAAAGTCTGCATAAAATATATATTTCTGCCATCTACATTAGAAATAGCTGTAAATGAAAGATTAATTAATTAATATATTCCAGCCACATTTTTGCTCTAATTTCAAAACCACAGGAACAGAGGCATTTTGGAATAGCTGAAAAAGGACTGAAATTTGGACAGAATAAAACATTTCATACCTGAGTAGGGGGTAGATGAAGTGGCAAACAAATGATATGTTTCAACTATGCTTCTGAAGTTATTCTGTGATGACTAAATTGACAGTTTTTGAGTCTACATGCATTTACATAACAGGCAGGGAGGTATTTCATACGGTAGAAATAGGGCAGAATTGTTGCCAGAATTAAATATTTCGCCTTAGCAAAGCTCGAGATGAAAAATCACAAAAATGGTTGATTTCAGGGAACATTTCAGATGTAAATTCGGAGCAACTGAACCAAAATATTTGGGATCCATGAAAATACTGATTTCGGAATGCTGGCGAAAGAACATATTTTTGAGGTTTGTTGGCTCCCATATAACAGCTTCTGAAAGACATAGATTCAGATTAACTGATGAGCTATCTGAAAATCACAGAAATGATTGATTTCAGGGAAAATTTCAGATATAAATTCGGAGCAACTGAACCGAACTATTTGAGGTCCACAAAAATATTGATTTTAAATTTAGAATGCCAGTGAAAGAACATATTTCTGACAATTTCTGAAAGACGTAGATTCAGATTACTCACCCTGCCAATCTCTGGCTAAATCTGCCATGTTTTTCTTTGCAATAGGTGCATTTCTTCTAAGTCCCAACGGTAGCTACTATAGTATGAATATGTGTGTTGGATCATCGAGAACGAGGGTGCGAATAGCAATGGTGGGTATGGCGTTGCTGGAATGATCAAGAGCGAATGATGGGTGTGAGAGTGTTCCCACTGTCGATCCTTTCAGTACAGAGAAAAGATCCCTCCAGGTAGTCTCCATCTGTAAGAATGCGGGAACAAGAGATCAATCACTGAATCGGCAGTGTGACAAGATCTGAAGATATTGGGATGGAAGGGATGAGATCTGGTGAGATAAGTGGAGAGCCTGTGAAGGGTAAGAGTCGAGTCTGGTGTTCCATAAGTGAGGAAGACTGATGGCTAAGTCACACCAGCAAGTGCAGACTTGGAGAAGGATGCGATAATGAGTGCACCGGGTAGAAAGAGTTGCTTTAGCTCATAGAGCACAAGTCATACTAAAGTTGATCGATTACAGTGGGCAACCAGTCATATGATGACATGGTTGGTGAGGCAGGCCACAGACACATAGTTGGGTGAACAGTGTTAGTCCTCCAGCAAAAGAAGATTGCACTGGTGTGATGAATATGTGAGTTGCCATGCACTACATCGCTTGGGTCAGCGAGAGGAGGTGTTTCAAGGACTCAGTAGGAGGGCCCGAGTTGACAATTGATTTGGGCCAGGTTACTATTGATGATGCATTCCTGTCGTGATCACATCAGGTCATGCCTGCACGTGGTAATTCATACTGGGATGTGGGCCTACTGGGGCAGTAGCAGTTCACGATGAACAGCCATGATCACTCTCAAAATGTTAGGTACAACTACACTTTGTCCGATAGCACAATAAGTCATAATTGATAGGCTAATATTGCATTGGCATCAGCTTATCTCACTTGCTTTTTGCTTGAAGGTGAGCACAGTCTCCATCGGTTCAAGCACATTCAAATTCCCCTCTGACTTAAAATGTCATCTCAAATCATCTAGTTTGATTGATGCCAGTGTGTCCCTTGAGTCAAATCCACTAATGGCTTTTCTGACAGACCTTGCCTTTGAGTTGAGATCGGGAGGCAATGGACAGCCTGCTACAAAGTGGAGGATGTCGTGTCCCCCCATCGTATCATGAGTTTCTGACGTTGATCTTGTGGCTACCACAAGAGTCCTAATTAGCTGAGGAAAGTAACAAAACTAACTGACACACTGCCTTCTTGAACCAGTGGTTTGGATGCATAGAAGTGAGAGCATTGCTGAGTGTCAGCGCATCTAAGGATTCTTTGTTACCATTTGTGAAGGACTTGAGTTGGCCTATCAGAATAGGGATCTATGTTGATGACGATAACTTGATCCTTGCTAAGACATCTGGGGCAAATAAAATGGTTGGAATAAGTATAACTGGGGCAGGATCGGGACCTTCAATCCAGCGTATGATGTCATCGATAGTTTGTGCATAACAGACAACGCCAAGAGCTGGGTTCTGCTGAGCATCTCCTATAACATCCACAGATACACTGGCCCCATCAAGCTGTGGAACAATGTGGGCCTCTTCAGTTTCCCATGGACCCTACAGGCAGGGGGTGATTTCATCATAGCTGAAATAGGGCTGAAATAGTAACAGAATGAATAATTTCATGTTGGTAAAACAGGATGTCAAAATTCAGAGAAATGATGCATTTCAGGTACAAGTTTCTGATATAATTCTGCAGCAATGAAACTGGGTATGTCACCATATTTCGGATAGCAGATGTAGGGCTGAAACATCCCCAGAATTAAATGTTTTGTGTTTAAAGAAGCTGTAAATGAAAGCTCAAAGTAGTAATATATTATTTCTGCTCCAGAGTCTGCATAAAATATTTATTTCTGAGGTGCTTAGAAATAATATGTTTCTGCTATCTATATTAGAAATAAAGGTTAAAAAAGTAATATATTTCAACCACATTTCTGCTCTACAACTTCAAAAGATATTTCAGAATGTCTCACCCCTCACCAAGCCCAATGAACTATCATGTGCAGGGCTAGAGCCTAGATGTGATTCGGTGGGACTGGATTAGCTCATTGTTGCCGCGATCTATATGTTACTTCCGGCTCTCGGGTCTGAGGCCAGCCGGCGGCAACACCACACAAACCACGACACGCCCGAATCATTTCGGAAACCTCAGTTTTTTTGACTGTCAAATATTGCGCAACGTACTTGTACTTCTGTTCATCCCCTAACTCAGGTAAGCATTTCAATTAGTAAAGGTTTTCTTGACAACTCTATACCAGACATTGTCATGGGTGGATTTTCAATTGTAGCTATCGGATATGAGGTTGCTGATGCTCTCGAGAGGTATCAACGTCAGCACGGTATTGAAGGGGTTCCGTCCTTCAAACAACTCCTGCAATATGCCGAATCCGAGACATCAATGCCCATTTCCCTGGTTAGACTAGAGGACTCCTCTGGCCTCGCTCGCATGTTTCTATGCTGCTACGTTGATACCCGAGTCAGAGTATACGATTTCGAAGAGCTCATGACGGTGATAGTACCACCACAGTTCACGCGCTTGAAGGAAATATTGGGCATTGATGGGGATTTGAAGAGGGTATTTGCGCCCAAAGGCACAATCTTTTCGTATGATGTTGATGGCAAGACGAGGGTGAAGGAACAATGTCTTATAGCGGTACCGGTAATCTGACAGACCCAATCTCTCTGAATTTAGCCTGTCTTCATTACTTCACTTCCTTCACGGTCTCGTACGTTTCTGAAATGTAATAGGCAGCGATGTAATATCATAAACGATTGACAGATAAATTTAGTGCAGATTACCGCCCGAATAAGCATGAGAACACTAACTATAAGATGGCGATATATCATCATGATAACTTAACTTCATCGACAATCATTCGGCCCATCATCAGTCTGCAACACTTGATTGTGTATGTTGCCCGCACATTGTCGCAATTCTCTTGATTCAGCGCTGTTGAGATCCTGAACGGACTGACCGATGACGATGATCTTGCATCACTGAGCTCACACTGCCAAAGAAACCTTTCTTCTCTTTCTCTCACGGTCGAGAGCCAGAGGTCCAACAGGACCAAGGAAATACTCGAAGGACTCGAAGAAAGGTACTATTCAAAGTATTTTCAACAACAATAATCCTAATTTTTGATAATAGGCTAATGAAATCGTTGGTGATGATCAGAAATTACAATGATTACAATGATCGTGAACTCGAATCGTCCGCGACTCATCGTCGCGATGGAAGGCCCAACAGCGACATATAACAACGAATGACTTCGAGATAAGGGTTGTGGTCGGCTCTTGTCAAAGCTGCGCAGTGGATAGAATCTGTGCCCCTGTAGTTCACCATCCCGCCATCAGAGTCACTGCTTCCACTCTGTTGCTTTGCTGGACAGGAGTAGCCTGGTTGACAGTAACATTCTAGCGCACTTTCACTGTTTTCAGCACGTCCGTTCCAGCCAGCTTACACCGGCTGCGTCATGAAACCAGAGTCTCGGTGCGTCTGCAGCAGGATGCAGTTCTGGGCTGTCCCGCCACCATGTGCGCAGAAGAAAAGATAGAATCGGCGTGACACAGGTCACGCTCGCTCCTCGTCCACTGCGAAGACGTTCCTAAAACCCTTTCGGGATTGGATTAAGCGAAAATCAGCCAACGCCTCTGGGGTCACGGTTCAGCTGCAAGTATTTTTCTCACCTGCATGCTCTGTGCACCATCTTCTCTGATTACCAACTGTCAGCTTCGTCCAGTGAGTATTAGGCTTTAAATTCTGCTTGATCAACAGGATTTCAATGACAGTCTCCCACACATGAACTATCCATTGCAATTGTCTTCTCTGGGGATTGCTTGTCCAGTCATGGCTCTAACCTTAACCCCATGATGGATTGGTCACGTCATCTTATCTCTCAACTGACATTCCATCTGACCAACGGTCCCAACCGCATAACGAAACTCGACGCCGTTTCTCATATTCCGATTCACTGACAACTTCCTGTTGAATTATTCAGTCGCTGTTCTAACCTGTCCTTTCGACCGATCACGCACAGAAAACATGGATGGATGGACGTCGCTATCTACATCACGCGTGGAACAAGTGGAAAAAGAAGAGAGAAACCATATCATCTCTGTCGCACACGCTCCCGCTGGTGGCACGCAACTCGGTCCTCTCACACGCGCCATATTCCACACATGAGCCTCGCTTCCTGGCGGCGGGGGTGTGCGCAATATCACGCACAGTCTCGGATCGGGTCACGGCAACGGGCCGTGTCCTTTGGCTCAGACACGGACCGCCTCGTCTCTTTCGACCGTGCCGCGCACAGATGCACGTGGAGAGTGAGGCGGGCGTGAGAGCTGGCGATCGCGAATACCGCAGCGCCTCTTCCCATGCACACCCCTTCACATTGCAGTCCCGTGAGCATGGTCCTTTTCTACTCTTTTCGATTTGTATTGGCCGCATCGCCGCATAGGTGTAATCATCCTGGTTCATCCGACGTTGAGGCGAGGACTCAGCACGAGTCCTCTCGGAATTTTGAGACATAGACAGTGTGTCGGTCTCGAGGGTTAGACATTGCATCACTCTCTCCGTGGTTTGAATGTCATTGTATTAGATCGGGTGAGAGGGGCAGAGGTGAGGTTGGTGTCGACGATGGAATAGAGACTCGTGCAGGTACGCCTCTAAGCTATCCTTTCATTTCCTCGTATTCTTAATGACTGTGAGACATGTTACGCACAGTATTCCCAAGTTCGCGGACGTCTAAGGGACGGGTCAGAGAGGACTCAGTATTGAATGAGTCGATTATTTGGAGAGTTCGTTGGTACTCCATTATTCAGGATCACGACGAATCTAATTTGACTCGTCACTTCCCCTCGAAGAAGTTGGGGTCATGTGTGTGTGGAGACTCTAGTGGGTCTCCTTTGAATTAGATTGATTAGGTGAGTTGTGAAACAACTCGAATGTATTCATTTTGCTGATATTCATTCAGTGGGAAGCTCGCCACTTCTCACACCCCCGACATTGGGAGGCACCCCATGCAAATTGTCCAGCATATCAATGTCCAGATCAGCATGACATTGTAGGGTACATATATGCACTATACCACCTCTGATAGATTCAACCCTAATATATTTTGTTTTTATGGTCAAAACCCTCAAGAACAGTTCATCATATGCAATAATATTTTTCAGAATTTTCTTGTATTTTTACTCTTATTTGTTTGTGTGACACCCAAATTTGCCTCCACCTTGAGGCTACAGGTGCACCCCAGAGTTTGGTGGGAACTGCCCAGGCAGTCGCTTGGTGCCTTTGCTTATCAAATGGGCACCTGACCAGTGCTAAAGGGCCAGTTGTTGCATATATGCAGGTGAGACACTACCCATATACATATTCTCTCCCTCCTCAGTGTTGACATTCACTGAGGAGGTGAGCAACCTGTCATATAATAGTATTTCTATAGCTAATTTCTCAATATTTCTTAATGTACAAAGAAACTAATAGGTATACTAATAATAAATCTCAGTGTTGACATTCACTGAGGAGTGAAACATTCACTGAGGAGTGAAACATTCACTGAGGAGTGAAACATTCACTGAGGAGTGAAACATTCACTGAGGAGTGAAACATTCACTGAGGAGTGAAACATTCACTGAGGAGTGAAACTAATAGAATCTTCTGAATTTCCTGCACCCTATTGTGAACAAGGTTGCATAATCCCATCATAGGTTATGGGCCCTGGAGACCAAGCAGAGAAACCATCCCTGAGTATGGGAAAGCTAGCTACTGGTGGGTCTAATTGGCCCTGGTGGCAAGCTAATCTCCATACCTATTTTGAGTCGAAGAACCTTCTCAAGGCACTGTTGACAGGCCACCTGATCCTCCTACATTTGCCAAGGGACACTGTTGGAATATATGGTTATTGTAGGTCACTCAAGCTTATTGTATCAACTGGTAATCCATTGTTTCTATTCTCTGTTATACATAGTTTACAGCTCCTTATTGTTCTCACTATCTTATTGTCTCATGTTTCTGCTTACACACAATAAGGACACTATAGTATAAGTATGCACTGTTTGTAGGATGAGTTCTTCAGACTCACATCTGATTACTTGTCCCAGACTGTGCCAATAGATTATGGGCCCTGATTGAATGCTCACCCAGCTTGAATGCTGGATACATAGCCTACTCAACACTTCTCATTCATCCCACACTTTGTCCAACACCCTACAGGTCCCTCACTTCAGTTGAGAAGTTTGACAGGACCAACTGGGAGGACTGGCTCCACTAGCACACAGATGGCACATGGTGAGGAACACCAAGTTTTGATCGCTTGTAAATGGCACAGGTGTAGTACTTGCACTCACCACATTCACCTCTGTTCCTTCATCACCCACTCTCCATGCCCTCCTCTAGATGACCCATTTGGAGAGCACACATCTCTACATTGCCAATTCACCCTCCAGTTTGACACCACTGGGTTTTCACCAATGGTTTCACCACCTCAACTGCATATTTGATGGGGTTTCCACACACATCCAATCATATCAACTGCCAGAGTCATCAGCTCCTGTAGGCTATGCCAGCCTGATAACATTTGTCCTTGATACCATGCTGGCCTGCCTCTTGCTCTCCATTGCAGCACATCCTCACCCTCTATGCATACTTCAGCTGCATCATACCCACACCCTGGTCCACTCTTGCCATTGCTCACACCTACTGCATCCCTATCATACAATGCTGGTATGCACCTATGCAGCACAGATGGGCTGGCACCACCTGCCTCACATGCCAGACACCCTGGACATGGACATGGACTTGAACTCGCCACTGCACAGGCAATCCCCACAGCACATCTAGCATGTCCAGCATATCCACCACACCTGACTCATGCACCTCTTCCATCCTCTCTTTCTGCTCATTCTGATTGCAGGGGAGATTTCTGCCTGAAGTGATTTATAACAGTCATAGAAGAGAAAGGTACCACTTACTGAGGACACCTGCACACAGACATGTAGGCACACTCACAAACACACATAACCTTGGCACCTTAACCACTCCTCACTCTCTATCTGATTGTTCCAATCATGGGGGAGATTTCCAAGTGCACATACACTCAGACTGGCTATAAAGCTGCTGACCCCTCTACATGACTTGCCTGATGCCACACTGGCTACATGGCACCCCACATGACCCACCTGATGCCACACTGGCTACATGGCACCCTACATGACTTGCCTGACACCACACTGGCTACATGGCACCCCACATGACTTGCCTGATGCCACACTGGCTACATGGCACCCTATGTGACACACCTGATGCCAACTCACCATGTCAAATGTGAGGTCAGCTACATGGTTGCTCACAACCACCTGTGACACAGGCCAAACATTGATTTTCTCAGACACACAAGATTGACCACATGGCAGCTCACAGCATGATGCTAGCTACATGCCAGCTTGCCTCCTACATGACACACTGCTCGTTGACTCACTATGACATGCAAAAGCAACTATGCAGGAGCTCACAGGTGCAATGCTACTCACATAGCAGCTTGCCACCATTAGTGACATAGACCAGACACTGGCTTGCTATGACATGCAAGGCTGGCCACACAGTGGCTCACTACTACACATGACACTGGTCACACACCAAGCTTGCCACCATGTGCAATATCAGTTGCATGTCAACACATAAGGCTGTAGCTCAGACCTGCTGATTCCTCAATTGTGGGGGAGAATTATGAAACAAGGATTCTAAACACTTGAGTAATCTACAGACACATCACAGCTAAACACAGCAACCCCATATGCCTCACACAGCTTCACCTCTTGCACACAGTGCATCCTAATTGACTGCTCGCATTCTCATGTGTCCACAGTGTGCTGTTGCTGCACCTGCACATGCCACTTCCATGCAATGCATCCCAGTCAATTCCACCTATGTTCCCATGTTTTTAGAACACACTGCCATTGCATCTGCACATGCCACTTACTTGTAGCACACCCATTAATGTGACCTCTGCTGTCACCCTGTCTTGCCACTGTCATGCACCCCCATGGTGAGTGTAAGGGCAACCTCACTCTGGTACTGACAAAGGAGCACATATGTAGAAGAGAAAGAACTGGAGGACCCCTCTGACTAAGCAGCTATACAGTACCCCAGTGCCTATCCTACTGGATCTCTGAGCCTAAACAGAACTAACTAAATAGCAACTAGCTGATAGGATAGAGACAGGAGTGGAGACTAAGGTGATAATAAAAGAAATAAAAAAAATTAAAGAAATGAGGGGCTGTCTCCTGACAGCAAGGCATGCCATCCAGGGGGAGTGTCAAAGTACAATCTACCAAGCCTCAGTTCACTTGGTCGTACCAACCAAAGTCCCTGCATACCATATTACAAGTTACAGACTCACTAGTCTTACAAGTATGTTCAGTTCAGTTCAGTACACCACACTTTGATTATATTCTCTTTTATTCATTTGCTTTGCTTTGTTACCTTCGGTACATGTACAGGCATGTATGCCTGCTTTTTATATTTTACTATTCCTACGTCCATATCTTATATTCTTGTTTCCATGCCTTATACAGCATTGTTGCATATCTTATGGCAACTCATTCTCTATATAAGTAATTAGTCTCATGTATGTATTCTCTGTTCAGATTATTTACTAAGTTAGACATACACTATCAGTCTTTAATGTGAGGGCAATGCTATTGACAAGGTCACAACAACAAGATACTCCAATGTTTAGTGA
>QFEC01019364.1:0-19901 GCA_003316585.1 Gomphus bonarii | reverse complement strand
AGGAGGTTGCCATGAGGTAGTGCGGGTGTTGTGATCGACGTAATATGGACGTCCTTCGGCCGTTCGACGAACCTCCCACCCTGGCGGTAACCATGGTGGAGGATCATCGTCGAGACTTCTATTTGGGAGGGCATGAGAATTTGAGGGGCCGGCTTGGGCGGGAGTAGCGAGTGACGTTCGTCTCGCTTCGGGAGCCTGATGGAGCGGTGGTGGTGGGTCTTGACGTGTGCTCGTTACCCTCGCTTGGGTGTCTCTGCGGACCTGAGGAGCATTATTCCGGCGGGGGAGGGGAGGTGCAGGCAGATCTCTGTACAAAGATGCAAGAGAGATATTACTCTGAGTTGGACGTCCTGCAATGGATGGCGGTGTGGTTAAGGTTGCCGGCGGACGATGCTCGGCGGCACGTGGAGCCACCAGTAAACTGAGGGGACGGGACCTAGATTGGCTAAGAGATTCACGATGCACTGCCGTCGAACCACTGTTTATGACTTGGATGACTAGTTGACCTTGTACGACAAGACCATCCGTAGACTGCTCCAATGGCATCGTAAGTGTTTCTTAGACACAAGTTTACTATTTCGTCGTTTCAATAAATAAAAACCACTAACTTATCGTCTCAACAGCGAGGCTCAGAATATCTCTGCCCACCATATGACAAATGCCCAGACTTATATTATCGTTCCTGAGTGATCTGTTCCCGTCAAAAATTTCGACGGTGACCACAGATTCGTCATTGATGGCCCTGTAGAAGTAGAGCAATAAGCATTTAAAAGATCATTAGGGATAGCAGGATTAAAAACGGCAGGCAATTTAAATGCATACACAGTGATGAGCGCACTCCAGTGAGGGTTAACAGACTTCCTAACTGATTCAGTAGTGAGAATACGTCTACCATCAACATTGACAGCTGCAAAAGGACTTGGCAAACGAAATATGTTGCGCTTCACCAGCCCAATTGCTGCTACGACTGATCAGAGATATAGATTAGATATGCGTGCAAGACTTTGGAGTTACTTGCCAGTCAATGTAACATTGATGTCACTACAAAAGTTTAGAGGGTCAGCATACTTAAGGGCAGATTAATCAGGAGTACGGACGGCATGTTCTACGAGGGCTTGAAGAGGAACGAAAAAGTTTGATTGCAGATGCTGCGCCATTTGCTCGTGAGATAACGTTATGGGTATATAACTGATTAACCACAAAATATTCATGGCTTGGTAGTCTAGTGGTCTATGATTCCCGCTTTGGGTTGTTAACCTTGCGGGGGGTCCCGAGTTCAACTCTCGGCCAAGCCCTTTTTCGTCAATCCTCCGAATGTCCATTTCTTACATAACACAGAATCTTTTCATTATATCTCTTTTACTACCTTTTCTTTACCACCGGAAACATCCAGGTACCGTTAGCTCTTCTCTTTTACCTTGTGTCAGCCAGTTCGCTCGAGTGCCACAATGACCTTTCTTACATAGTTCGCGCAAACTGATCATTAGACCATCTATTTCCGAGATGGCGTAGTTAACCGGTACATTTCCTGACACAATGCTCATCCATCCTGTTCTAAATATTACCCAGAGTCGACTCAGTGAGCCCTGGAGTGCCTCCAATAAATCATTAAAACCAGAATGACAATCCCCGAAGAAATCCCCATAGTACGCCACCGGATATCATAGGGAGTGTCAAATTATCATCCAAGGACCCGAGGTCTATAAAAGTATTGAATGGATAAAGAATGGCAACAAATAAACAATTCCTACGTACCCAAGGCCTCAACAACGCCACCAATAAGTGCGGTTACACCGCTGAGCAGGCCTAGTCCTAACCATCCACCGAGCTGTTTGTGGTCCCATGTCCACACAGCCTCTGAGTCACGAATTGGAGCTAACCATCCCCAGAAGCTGAAGGCTATGGCGCCTGAAGTGAGAGAAGCGGCAATGAAGCCAGCTAGTGACTTCCGCCGGGCCAATGGGAGTCCAAGGCGAGGTAGGAAGGGAATGATGAGGATGTGGGAAGGAAGTGCGGGGGTATAACGTCCCCATAGACGACCAAATGTAGATGCAGTTGTGTCAGCCCAGGATAATCTAAAATTCCAAATGAGTGTAAAGATCAGAGAAAAAGAATTACAGCTTGCCTACATCAGAATTGATACAACTGCAAGATCTAGAGGATATGCAATTAATGATATTAGTACACCAAGGATATACCACACTACTCCGTTAATTTTATGCTAAATCGGGGTAACGGAAGATTTTCATCAGGTAAGCCCGCCGAGAATGTCACACGACCCACTTTTTCACTCTCGCGCATGAGTGGGCCAAACACACTCTCATAGACGCGTTCAAAACTCGCATTGCGAAAGCGCAATATTTCTGCGGCGGAGATTATCACCAGCGCTCCAGAAAGAACAATGACGACGGGACGAGCAGTATGTCCATGTGTGTAGAGTGGGACGACAAAAAATCCTAAAAAGAACCCGTCAAGAATCTCTGTAGGTAAAGCAAAGAAACGGGAAAAACATACCTATTGAGGAGTGAAAAAGTTTTCGTGGAATCTCCCAATCGATTTTCGTCACCTCTTTTTTGTTATTTGTGTGGGTATTCTCATGAATATGTCGTATTTTGGAAGCATGCGTCGTGTCTTCTCCAATATCATGTAATAAGTTAGCGTTGGAACCACTGTATGAAAGCCGTCTAGGATTCCGCCTTGTGAGCTTCCCAATCCCCATAGCCACCGCTGTCGGCGAGGGCGATCGAGTACTCGGTCGAGGAGAACGACGCGAGTGGTTGTGCGAGTAACGGTTATTCAGTGTAAAGGCGTCGTTCGTCGGTGTCATGGCCATGTCGTGATTGTGAAAAGGTCTACTTGGTAAGCACGTGATTTTGAAGTTCAAGGCTATGTCGTCACCGTCACTAGCGTGATCTTTGTGAATGCAAGAATAGCCCTAAACTAGCAAAGAGTACAAATAAATCTGACACGTTATATACGCCTGATATACGCTTATCCACTTCCGGTACTCCCACTGAAACTCTGACGTAATGGTGCTGGTACAGAAGGCTTCCGAGCTAGTGTCGGTTGCTTCTGCAACGGTAATGTCTGGAAGGGTGTATTTGATGCACCCTTCGAGAACGCATAATTAGTGCTTAGGTTTGGCAATGCTAAGCCGGCCTCAGTCTTGTTAAGATTTGGGTAGGACGCAGTACTTGTTAGCGACGCTCGGTAGTTGGACGAGGTGGTGTGACTTGACCAGAAACTGTCGTATGTTAATGCAGCATTAGACCCACCCAGTAATGGTTGTGATGGTGCGGAGAGTGAGGCTCTTATAGCAGGTGCGGGTCCTGTTGATCGTAGCGAGGAAGTGGCGGGTTGAGATAACGAGGGTTTTGTGGAGAGAAAAATGTTTCCGGGGAGCGGGGGAGTGACTGTGACTGATGGAGCTAAGGATTGTGATTTGAAAATAGGTGCATGGGTTGAGTTTCGGGTTGGAGGGATTGGGGATGGATGGAGTGAAGGGGTCGGTGGTTTTGTGGGGGAAGGAGGCTGGGTTACAGTTTGGGGTTGAGGGTTAGGTGAGTGCATCATAGGAGATGTGGGATCGTGTGGGACCTGAACACTGGAGGTAGTCTTTTTAGCCATTGCTGGATTCAGGGGTGCATCCTGATCAGAAGGCGGGTCGACCTCCATTGCCGAGGACTCCTGGGTGGCGGTTGTAGTAGAAACAGAAGCCTGTGAAGAATTTTGTTGCTGATTGGTGTGATGGCTGCTGACCACAGGTACCGGGGTAGCGATGGAGGTTGAGCCAGGTGCATGCGTTGATGGGCCTTCCCTTGATGTGCTCACAACACTTTTTTCGGACTTTTGTAAACCTCTTGACGATATTCGTGCACGGTAATGGTGGAAATAGAGGTTCTCCACTTCATTAAGCGTTTGCTTCTGCTACACGGCCCGTCATGATTCTCATTTTCAAAACTAAATCCTCAAACACTGATGACTCACCCATCCATGATCAACCTTCAGACGAGCATATTGCAATCGAGTTTGCAACTGTCGTGAGAGCTATCGACAGCTGCATATCAGACTGCCTCTTCAAGTGAAATCATACATACGTGCGCTGCCTTTGCCTTTTCTATCTGTTTTCTGCGCTTCTCTATAGTGTCTGCTGGTGTGAAATCGGGTGGGTTCATTCTCTTAAATTGTGTAGGATGGGTGGAAGGAGCAATCGCGCCTTGAGGCGGATGTGTGCGTTCAGCACGAGAAGAGTAGTAAGCGCGCATAGGTCACGTGCTGGATTTCAACAAGATTTATTGTCCGATCGGCCAGTAGTTAAAACTCGATCGACTTTTTCAGACAGAAATAGGACGGGCCTCAATAGATTTAAACTATTGTTAACATTGTCCGGAACTCGATGCTCGATTGAGATCAGTTCCTTGTTGGCGTATCAATTACATGAGTCTACATCACTCTGATCGGAAACATTGAATACGGTGCTAACAAATAAATTGAAAAAAAAAAAAAAAGAAAATATAAAGATTTAACTCGCGACCTTTCTCTTGTAAAGTAATCACGTGGCCAATTCGCTTACGTGATGCCAAAAAAGTACAGCTACATTTTGCATGGTCACCAACATCATGTCCCTGCGCGCACTCCATAACTTCATCTTCACCTCAGAAGCGCGGATGACGCACTACAGCTGTACCCAAGTGGGTGCACTATGTACGTATCGTCGTCATTACGGCTCGTTCGGCTTGAGTACTCTTTCAGCATATGCGGGGCGAGGGAGGTTCTCGTCTTTGACTACTTGTATACCACAGCGGAAGGAGTGGGAGGAGCGGCGGGTGCACCTATGTGAGACTGCGCGAAATAGTGCGAACCTGTTGTTTCGAGAACGGCAACGAGAGCGGACTCGGTGGAGAGGCTTTCATTCGTCCATGGGTATGAATATTTGTTGTTTGATTCGCATGCGAGCTCACTCTTCGCTTGACCTGATTTTTTCCCTCTCCGAACATAGCGCGTTCCCACGAAGCCATTGTTCGTCCGGAGCCTGGTACGGGGTACGTTCCTCTATATTATTTGCTTTCGACTCCATAGCCTAAACAATATTAACACAATTGACGGCTATTCTAAGAATTAAGATCCACTTCCAAGACTCCAAAGGCCAGCCTTTAAGGACGATTGAGGCAAACGAAGGAGATAATATCCTCGACCTAGCACATGAGTATGATATTGACCTTGAGGGTGCGTTTTTTTCTAACCTTTCTCCCTTGTGTCTCTATATGCAAGGCTGGCTCACTCTTAATTTATTTTTGCACTCCATGTTACTTGACTTTCCGTTTATGTTTTTGTCCGCGTTGGTCTCTTCGTTGCACATTATTTTTGCAGGCGCATGTGAAGGCTCTGTAGCCTGCTCAACATGCCACGTCATCCTCATGCCGAAACACTATGACATGCTACCAGACCCGGAAGATGATGAGAATGATATGTTAGATATGGCATTTGGGCTTACGGACACGTAGGTGTAGCTTTCTTGGTTTGATTCCGTTGTGCTGATGTTGGATGTTCGCTTTCTTGCTTGATGTTTCTCGGCTGCTCGGTTTTTTGATGTTTTATTCTCATTTTCTTGACTACTTTTGATCTCTGCCTGTGACTGTTGTTTTATTCTTATTTTCTTCCCTTCTTCTCAAATCCCTTCCCTTGACTTTTAACCTAGCTCCCGCCTCGGCTGCCAGGTCAAAGTAACGTCTGACCTTGACGGGATGGTCGTCAAGCTGCCGTCAGCCACTCGTAATATGTTTGTTGATGGTGCGTGTGGTTCTTGCAGCTTGATTTTTTTTCTTCCTATAGTTTCTGTGCTCCTTTTCTCGTTTGTTTCTTGTCGTTCCTGGCCCCCAAGTGTGCTTACAATTTACGGTTGCAGGCGTGAAACCGACTAAACATTAACAGTGGCGGCCGTCGATATTTTAATCGATGTGGCGTTTTGACTGACGCCGAACATCGCGTTGGGCGTCTGATGCCTATATTGGTTTACGCATACCTGAAGTGAAGACGGTTTGTCATGTGGGATGGGGCGACTGGAGTGGTATGGTATAGAGGTATAACTCTGGATATGCTACCTGAGTCCCATGGTGGAATCAGAAAAGTAAAAAAAAAAAAAATCAGGACGATTTTGAACCGTGCGGTAGAGTATGGAGGACAATGGAAGTAGGACTAGAGGTAAGAACTAAGACTTTATACACACACCCCCAATCCGCCTGTCGAATTTCAATCCGTTTTACTAAGAAGCTTGTTTTTTTCTTTTCTTTTCTCTCGCGTGCCTGTCTGCTCAATTGTTCACTTATTTTCAATTGTTCGTCTCCGGCGTCTCTCGGGTGTCCATTTCTGGTCTTGTCCGGACACAATACCAAGTCGCATTATTGCACAGCCATGACGCTTCGCCATCACTAGCACAGCCAAAAGTTTCTTTAACATAAGCTTGCGCACCTGCCCCTTTTGACTTTTGACTTTTGACAATTTTTTTTTGAAACCCTCCATTGACGCTCCTTGTTCCGTCTCCATCGACCTGATTTTGGTTATCTTTGACTTTTCAGAAAACAGACATGAAATTTCAAGATGACTTTGCTATTTTGTTGCAAACTAGCTTTACGCTATCTTCTCTCCCCCCTTCCTTCTTTATATCCGACTCAGAATTCACTCGGTGATTCCACTAGTGTATTATATCAACATCGGTTTGTTGTAGTCACGTTTAGTGCAAGTATTACCAAGGTTTTGATGCTCCTCATTTCTCCCTCTTTTCAGTCAGATCCAAGTCAAGTATTGTCAAGTGTGTTTCTCATTTTTCCCAGCTAGAAAATCTGGTATGTCTTACATTGATATAGTGTTTCTAATGACAATTCCATTGACCGTCTATGCCAGGATACTGGCTAACAATGCCATTCGCACCTGGCAGAACAAGTCAGCATCATGTTGCAAAAGGGTGACCGAAGAAAAACGCACAAACAAACCATAACGCATCTGGCGGAAGTAGACAGCTCTTCGAGTGTCAACGTCAATTTCAGGATCAATTTCTAAAAATCCAGAGTTGAAACATAAACCACGGGGAAGATACATGCGAATACTACGGACCTGTGAGCCGTGGAAAAGGATGCATGACAATCATCCTCGGGTTCGCCCGCGCCAATACTGAGTTGTCGACGCGATAGGCATCCTTCACTCTTGCCCATTCTCCCTCGCTATCAAACCTCTCCCTTTGCACTCGAGTCACATACAGTACGTCGGTGTTAGATAGCACCTCATCTAGATCCTGACACATATGTACTGTGATCCCGGCGCGACGAACGGCTGCCACATCTTTCGTGGGCATACCCAGGCCGGGAGGGGACACAAGGTTGAGGTGGATGGAGTAAAGAGACAGGAGGGCCACCAGACTATGCACAGTGCGTCCATTCTTGAGGTCGCCTAGCATAGTGATAGTTCGGCCCTTGATATTTCCCAATTCGCACCACATGGTGTAAACGTCAAGTAAAGCCTACCCCCACGTTCAACTTTGCTTATTTTTCAAGTGAAGGAATGTGCTGACCTGGGTGGGATGTTCCCCAACTCCATCCCCGGCGTTAATAATGGGAACAGGCGAGAAGTCTGCCGCAGTTTGAGCACTTCCAACCTCCGGATGACGTAGAACAATTGCGTCTACGTAACATCCTAGGGTCCGTACTGTGTCCGCAAGGGACTCGCCTTTGTTTACTGATGAGCGATCAGCGACTATCTGGACCACTTCACCTCCACACCGTTTCATAGCAGCGTCGAAGGAGCTGCTAGTCCGCGTTGATGGCTCATAGAACATGGTGCAAAGTAGACGCCCTCTGAGAATCTCGATAATACCATTCCGTTCAACTTGCAGCCTCATCTGGTTGGCTATGTTAAACAGATGGGCAATGTCTTCAGATGAGAATTGTTTGACAGAGAGTATATTGCGACGGTGGAAAGCGGGATGAAATGGGGCAGTGGCAAATGTGCAGGAAGCATGAAGGGATCGTGTTTTAGCAAGGCATGCCAGGGTCGGATGGGTGCTTGTTGTTTCATGCATTGATGCACCATTGTCTACACTGGATGCTTTTGATTCAGGAGGGGCCAAGGTGGAGTTTCTACGCCCCGAACGTCTCTTTGCAACCAACGGTGTTCGGGACGCGTCTCGGCCACTAGCAGAAGTCACAATGGCACAATTCATGCAGGCCGTCTGGTTCTCAATCAAAACGCGGTTAACGAACCCTGTGACACTTGTGGATTCCAAGGGTGACCAGCATGTAGCATTTTTCCGAAACGGCACTTTCTTTCCAAGGACGATTTCGATCTGGGTATGTGCTTGATCTGGAAAGGCAAAGATTTTCATGGGATTGTCGTGGAGGCGTGTCTTTATATCGTCGAGAGTTAACCGACCGTCGGATACAGCAGACAACAATAAGGGTAAAGTCTCCTCAACCCCTGACAACGGCGAGACTCGCTTGCCTAGATGAACAGCGAGCCTATAAGGGATATCTCCCACGGAGAACATATCGATAACATCCAGGTTTTTCCAAATAGCCTCCTGGTCTGTCCGGGAAGGTAAACAAGGAGCATTGTCCCAATCTTCCCGAGCGAAGAACAATGAAAACACTGCAACGTCGCACGTAACTTTGAAGTGCTTCTGTTTACTCGATATTATCAAGCGTAGATCCTCCTTGTTCCTCACGTCGGTGACATGAAGGATCCGGTCATGCAATGCTGCAAATAGAAGTACTGTAGCTAGGTCGGCACCTTTTGCATCAGTAATGATGGGCTTGTCTCCGGGCCATGCAGCAAAATGGGCTGCCACAGCCGTCACGTAATCAAGCATTACCCTTGTTGACGACTTGTCCAACGATATAAAAAGGAACTTAGTTTCAGCGAGTAGACCTTTATTTTCTAGACTCTCTGCATTAGTGGACGTTGCGTAAATGCCAAGTGCGTAATTGCAATAAGCCGCCCCGGTCACATTTGTGCGCACAAGATGCAGAGCAGGTTCGTCGACTATGGCACCCTTCATCTCATGAGGAGTAGTAAGGGTAGTCGTGAAGCCAGTGCTGACGGATACTTTCGAAGCCTCGGTGAAATCCATTACGGGCTTGCCAACCAGGTGAGGCAAGAACGCGCATACGCTAACCAGACATGGAAAGGTGTGTTGAATATGAGATGTTTTATAGTCAAGATCGGACACGTCCAGGGGAAGATTTTTCAGTAGAGCCTCTAACAATAGCTTGGCGACCTTGACATTTGTAATCAATGGAACTGCGAAGTCAATTGCCATACAACGCGCCCGGTAACCTTCACCAATGTAGCTTGTCGATAGAGACGAATGGAGTGTCGACGGAATATTAATAGATAGGTCAATCAGCTTGCCGGAAATATGATGTTTTAGAGAGGAAATCGATGTCTGGTTTTTCCTCTCAGGCAAGAGATCCAAGTACTGGGTAAGATTAGACAAGGTCGTCTGATAAGAAATATATTTACACACCTTGCACGGAACATGCTGCTCCGTAAAGAATTGCGCCATATCGCGTGTAGCAAACAAGCTATATCCTGCTGCAGCAAGCCTCTGGACAGAAGGTAGCAACTCCATTTTGTCATGGAAGCTTTCAATCCAGAGCAGGATGTTCTTCTCGGGAAGTGCTATACCCGTAGAGAGGATAGCCTTAAGGTATGCCTCGTACTTATTTGATCCGAGACATGCTACCTCACCCGTGGAAGCCATCTCGACACCTAGAACGGGGTCTGCACCAGGGAGTCTGTTGAAACTGAACTGAGCCACCTTAACGCCGACATAGTCCACCGGTGACCTGGCATTAGGGTATGGATGAACTTGGATGCCGAGCATAACTTTAGTCGCCATTTCTATCGCATCTACGCCAGTCACTTTCGATACGAAAGGGAAGGACCGAGAGGCACGCAAGTTACACTCGATGACCTTGATTTCATCGTTCTTGGCAATGAACTGGATATTCAAGGGACCAGTGACATTCAGAGCTTTGGCGATTTTTGTAGTTGCGTCCTCGATGCGGCGCATGATTTCTGGGTCGAGGTCCTGAGGTGGCAGAATTAGAGTGGCATCGCCAGAATGAACGCCTGCATTCTCGACATGCTCGGATATGTAATGCATGACCAACTGGCCATCCTTAGCTATCGCGTCGACCTCTACTTCTTGAGCGTTCGTGATGTACTTTGTAATGACAACAGGATGATCACGAGACACAGCGGATGCCTGCGTTAGATAACTGTGGAGGTCATCAGGGCTCCAAACTACGTTCATCGCCGCGCCAGAGAGGACATAGGATGGTCGCACAAGCACTGGGTAACCGACTGTGCTGCAGAAGGACCAGGCGTCATCAAAAGTTGTTAGTTCCTTCCAAAGGGGTTGGTCTATTCCCAGCTTGTCCAACAGAATACAAAATTTGGAACGATTCTCCGCCGTGTCGATCATCAGCGGGGAGGTCCCGAAAATTTTGACATTTTGTCGATAAAGGGGCAGGGATATATTGTTCGGGGTCTGTCCACCCATTGAAAGAATGACACCCTTCGCACGCTCTGCATGGTAAATATCCAGGATGGTCTCTAGACTGATGTGCTCGAAGTAAAGTCGATCCGCCTCGTCATAGTCCGTGCTGACAGTCTCGGGGTTGTAGTTAACCATGACAGTCTTGAAACCCTGGTCCCTAAGTGTCCTGACGGTACGGACAGCGCACCAATCGAACTCAACGGAGGATCCAATGCGATAAACTCCGGATCCCAACACCATCACACCACAATCATCGAAAGTGATGTCATGTTCTACGGCGTTGTATGTGGTATAGAGATAGTTTGTGAATGCCGGGAATTCTGCGGCAACTGTATCAATCTGTTTAATGAATGGCACAATCCCGTGTTCTTGCCGCATTCTTCGGACTGCAAGCTCAGTTGATCCCAGATACCCGGCTAATTGACGATCAGAAAACCCATATTGCTTGGCTTGCAAGAGGAGGTCCACGGAGATAGCAGCAGGACAAAACTCTCTGACAATTCCGGAGTATCAGAACAACAGTTGTCAACTGGGAAGGATGACCACTCACGATAAGAGACGCTCCATTCTGGACAAATAGTGGAGTCTAGTCAGAAACCACTTGTCAATATTTGTCATTTCCCATATCTTATCCACGGTGTATCCACAATTGAAAGCAGCTGCAATAGCAAATATACGTTTGTCCGTTGGATTCTGCAGTTCTTGGTCTATATCTTGGATGAATTCATTCTAAAAATGAGTCAGCACATAATACAATTTTGAGTCAAGTGAGTGAAAAACCTTAGAAAACCCATCCAGCTGATCGTCAATAGATCTGATTGCCTTTTGAATGGCTTCCTCGAATGTTCTACCAATGCTCATTACTTCACCTACGCTTTTCATGCCAGGGCCAAGAAGCCTGCTAACTCCCTTGAACTTCTTGAGGTCCCATCGAGGCATTTTGACTACAACATAGTCCAGGCTGGGCTCAAAGCATGCAGACGTGACTCTGGTAACAGCGTTACGAATTTCATTCAACGGAATTCCAAGACCAAGCTTTGCAGAGACGAATGCGAGTGGGTATCCGGTAGCTTTGGACGCAAGCGCCGATGACCGCGAGAGACGTGCATTGACCTAGGACGCGTTAGACGATGAAGGAGTGAGGTTAAAGAGAAGACTCACTTCGATGATGCAATATTCCTGTGACTCTGGATTAAGGGCGTATTGGATGTTGCATTCACCAATGATACCCAGATGACGGACAACATTGATTGCTGTGGTGCGGAGCATATTGTAGTCGCTGTCAGAAAGGGTTTGTGAAGGAGCCACGACAATGGAATCGCCCGTGTGTATTCCCAATGGATCGAAGTTCTGCAATACCATCAGGTAGGTATAATTATCTCGAATCAATCAACATACCTCCATGTTGCACACCGTGATACAATTGTCCCTGCAATCCCGAACAACTTCATACTCGATCTCTTTCCAGCCTTTCATGCTCTTCTCCACAAGCACCTGGGGGCTATTAACAAGCGCCCTACAGCAAAGGTCTTTTAACTGTCCCTCGTCCTGTGCGAACCCAGAACCTAGACCGCCCAAAGAATATGCAGCGCGCACAATAACAGGATAGCCAATCCTTTTTGCTATTGCCATAGCCTCATCCATAGTAGTCGCGGCTGCGCTGTTGGCACATCGCTCTCCGATCTCAGCCATTGCGCTGGCAAATAGCTGCCGGTCCTCGGTAGAGATGATCGTCTCTATGGATGTGCCGAGAACCTTGCATCCTAGACTTGAAAATTCGTCTCTTAGCTTGATGCCAACGTTCAGAGCTGTTTGTCCACCGAATGTGACATATATGCCATCTGGCTTCTCATACTTGATGATCTTGCGTACGAATTCGGGTGTGACGGGTAAAAAATATACCTTGTCCGCGAGGCCTTTGGATGTGGCAATGGTCGCAATGTTGGGATTGACAAGGACAGTATAAATACCCTCCTCTGTGAGTGCTTTTATTGCTTGAGACCCTGAATAGTCGAATTCGCCAGCTTGGCCAATGGATATTCCTCCCGATCCAAGAATGAGAACTTTCGAGACCTTTATACGAGTGTCCTCCAAGGGTGCCCTGAGTAGACTGAGAGTGATCGGATGGAACATACTTGTCTGAACGCAGTCCACAATGTTCTGAATGAAAACATCGAAGAGGAATTCCGTGTCTCTAGGGCCAGGGGCAGACTCAGGATGAAATTGAACAGAAAAGAATGGTTTATCTTCACAGTAAATACCCTCGTTGCTACCGTCATTGGTGTTTCGGAAGAACTCTTTCCAGCCTCGAGGCAGTGATGGTGTGTCGACTTGAAAACCATGATTCTGGCTCGTGATATAGCACCTCCCGCTAGATGCCTCAATGCAAGGAATATTGTGTCCTCGGTTGCCGTACTTCATTTTGGAAGTCGAAGCACCCGCGGCGAGCGCCAGGAGCTGATGACCCAGGCAGATACCGAATATGGGTTTGGGGTTAGAGTCCACCAAAGCGAGTTTCAATCGGTCTATGGTGGATGACACCATAGTAGGGTTCCCGGGTCCATTGGAAATGAACAGGCCATCGTACGGCTCCTCAGATGGCTGAAGGAAGTCATAATCCCAGGGTACCATCTTGAGTTCAATGCCGCGGGATATGAAGCATCTAATTTGGTTGTACTTCATTCCTACATCAACGGCTAATACGCGAAGCGGTCTGCCTGACGGATGGGGGCGTATATTCCCGGTGGGTTTATATATGCGCGGTTTGGAGATGGACACTTGTGATACAATGTTCTGGATGTTAGGGTTACAAAAGGGAAGGTCCAGATACTCCTCGCGACACCATTCCAAGAAACGAGGAAAGCTTTCCTGAGATGCTGGTCGGTAAGTTTCAGCAGCTCTATTCGAATTTTTGGGCTTTCTGGCAAGAAGTTTTCCTAGCATGGAACCTTTGTCGCGGATTTTTTTGGTCAGTGCACGCGTGTCGATGCCACAAATCGCGGGAACTCCATTTTCTTTAAGCCATGCTCCCAGCGATGACGAGGCAAGACAGTGACTGTATTCTTCTGAGTAGTATCCGACCACCAGTGCAGCTACGTGGATCTGTGATGACTCGAATTCGAGGGGGAGTGTTTCGAAAGGATCAGATGGTCGCATGGGTACACCGTAATTTCCGATTAATGGGTAAGTCAATATGAGAATTTGGCCATGGTATGAAGGATCCGTCAAAGATTGAGTGTATCCGACCATTCCTGGATGTAATACCCTCTCAGCATCATCCTCCCATTGTACGAACTTGAATACTTGCCTGTCTGAAACACACATTCCCCTGCCACACTCTTGCCTTGGGCTCCAAAGCTCTTGCCTTTGAACGCACTCCCATCGCCTAACTCAAGGATGGCATCGTTCATAGCGCGTACCTGTACGATGGATGGTAACATTTCCTGAGGAGCAGGAACTGGAGAGTGCTTCATGGAATTGATGACTGAACTAGAAGGGCGGAGCAAGATTGATCGGGGTGCCTCTCTGGCCATTCAGAAAGAAGCTTAGAACTTAGGCTCTTAGAATGAGAAGAATGTTTTAAGATCCCTCCAGTGACCGCTGATGCTGTTCATACCTAGCAATAGACACCATACTCTGTCCTTCCAGAAGTGGACGGACACCTATAAAGACTGGACCATGAGTGTGTCAGGAAACAACGATGGAGCTATTTCCAAGATAACAGGCCAGGCCCAGGATACATCCTCGTAAGCACAAGACATTTCTTCTCGTGTGTTGGATCCAAGGCATTGCGTACAAGCAAGAGATTGCATTTCATTTTATTTGTCACGCAATGGTCACGTAACTTGTGTTCCCCATGCCGTTTCCATCTTATTTCATGATCGTCTGTCTCCAGGGCCTGCCTCGTTCTTCGCTGAGAGATGCAGCCCATACCTCACAGGTCATGACATAGCCACAAGCCCCGCACACCCATATGAGCTCAGCTTTGCGCTGTGTGCGAAATGGTGCTCACATAGTAAAGTACGATAGCAGACCCCAACTTGCACATGACGATCGACACCCATGTTAGCATCTGCCAAAAGGATGCAAATCCATAGCACTAGCTATACCCTTCGATATCCCCACTCAGTCACAATATTTACTAAGACGCCGACAAAGATATGTTCGGGTTATATGTCGTTATGTTACCGTTTTTTTCAGCTGCATGCCTCTAACCTCGTTTGGACAACTGGAAATTCATTCTACTTCAGGTCAATTGCGATTACATATTTTTATTTTATTTATTATACATCTCGTGTCCCATAGGTCAATATTTCTTCGTCGATCGTGAACTTGAGACTAAGGTGTCCATCCCTGGAATACACATGAGTGAATGTGCGAGTGTTTTGTGAGTGCAACCCTACCCATTTCACAAGATAATGGTACTCCATCCATCGACACCGACATGCAAATGCACTTATAGGCTATATATTTGCCACCATCGATACTAGCTGTTGGTCTTGTCAATTTAATGAATCAGTGATGAAGACCCCTTTATGCGGCACAAGCCAGGGGTGAGTCTTTTGTGCCTATTTGTTTGTTGGTTGACCTATGCAAGGACGTCAGAGGCATTTCATGCAACGTCCTCCATGCTCAACCATTCCATTCGGTTGCCGTGTACCTTGTTTCTTTTTCTCCATTGGCATCCGTTCAGGAGACGGTATGATTGTGCTTCGGGTTGTTTCGCCCTCCTTGATATCTCTAGACTCTCCTCTCCTCTTTTTCTCCATTGACTCTTAGATCGGATGTGATCAGTTCGATCCGACGATTCTCAGACTAAAGACAAGCACGCATTGCTAAAATGGATACTCCTTCCGACCTCCATATCCATTACTCGTCATCGACCCAGCTGCTTCATTCTGGCACGTTTGTACACTCAGGTCCGCCGAGCACAAGTCCCTTTAACTACCAGACTTTATTTTGCAGATTCACCCGCCTCACATTATTACCAATCTTACGAATCCGAATCGTCCTCACTCACTTCCTTGTATTAAGTTTTCATCTTTTCTCGTTCAATCATCCAGTTATCAATTATTACACAGAGAATCTACTCTAGCATCTCCCGCATAGGTTCACATATGAGGAAAGCGAGACAACATCTCCTCTTCTTAATTGGTTCTTTCTATGATATGGCGCAAGTATGGGTGCTTCTGTCGACTGTCGGCTATTAACCTCGCTGTCACAGTCGCGCCTCGCCTAGTTACCTTTACATGTGATTTCTCTAGCTCCACTGTATGCTCGAAAATGATTAGTTTAGATGGTGGTGCGGCATGGATGTTTACCTCATGATACTAAGCCGTTGCTACTGCACATGTATAGCCATGACACTTTGCATCGCAGCATTCCAAATTCCTTAGTGATGTGAGCTTACGCAACTGTCCCCATTAACTCTTCAAGCCCTCCTTAGACGACCCCACCCTCTCTCCTTTAAATGCCTTAAATTTCCTACCTTTGACTGAGTCCTTTGATTCATGCCCTCTTCAGAAGCGAACATGAAAAAAGTTAAAGAACTCGGTGATGGATGTGGTTCTGCTAGTGATTGCGACTAACCCTTGTCCTGTCTCCCCTCAAAATGTTAATTGTTTTTTTCTTGCTTTTATATATTTAGCTAGTGATGTGGTCGTTCGATCTTTTAGCGCCTGTACCGGTAGTTTGGCCCGGAGGAAGGATGTCCGTGTTGGGTTATCAAGGAATTCTTTTGGGATAAGTAACGATGGAAATGTCAGAATAAGTGTATCTGTTACGTAGCTGAACAGTGCAAGAGCGTGAATACAACTGAGTCGACTTGTTCAAAATGATTTTGTTCGTAAATACTTGATACAACTTATACAAAAAGTAGCATAATATCAAGAGCAATTTGCAACATAAGAACAAGTAAAAAGCTTAATACGGCCGTGTGCATATAATGACATCAACATATACAGGGGGCAGGTGAAAGTATTGTCTGGTGGAGCGGCTGGGCGTGATGGGAAATGATCAGATGTGAAATATTTAGTTTATTTGATATCTGTGTGTAATAAAGTCGTGTGGAGTGATCATATGTAGGATGTAGTCTTCGGGGATAGGTATATGCGTATTGGCGTCATTGGGACTCGTGTTGCGTACTCTTGGTACGCAAGTTGTTCCATTCCATAAACTAATGGGACATTGTGAATCCGGCTACTGGAGTATGTCCTGTAATACTCGGTTGAATGTTATACTCGTTAGATATGTTTTTCTGCATTGATATGAATAGATACTTGACTCGTAGATATAGTATTCTGTTCATGATACAAATAGGATTATTATTATTTTAGTATTTTTCGCGCTATTTTTGTTCTGTATAATATATTTATTACACCCTTTCAATATTAAATTTGTCGTCATGTTTAAGTATATGGGGGACGCCACTCGTGACAAATTCTGACCGATTTGGTAATTCGGAAATACCGCAGTCAGTTTTACATATCGCACTTTGGACTAGATTTGAAATGCCTCGGTAGTGCTCTTTAGAATGTACGGGGTTTCGACCGGTGATTTGGCGGTTTCAGTATTTGTAATCAACGGAATTGCCTTAAAAGGTAAGGTCTCAATATACAATTTTATGAGCAGAGGTAAAATAAATACTCTACACTCATGCCAAGGTCCAAAGCATGCCGAGAAATTGCTTATGGTAAACTCCTTGTACTAACCAATCTCACAGAGAATTATTCAGACTCTAGATTGTCAGATGATTCCATGGAGATTTCATCTGATTCCACTTATGATGGATAAGATATGGCAGAGACCAAGCCAATTCTTGAAGAGGGGGAGAAAGAACATATTATTGTAGTTTGTGACAAAAGCATGATCAATGGTAATGACTATTTGTGTTATATCCTGATAACTACACATACCCTCAGACACCTGAACATTCCCACCACCATACCACCTTACAAGCACCAATGTCATTACCAAGGAACCCTTGGAACATATTAGATCCCAGATCCCCTCTGAAATGATGTGAGAAATGGGATTTTTGACTAGGGATTTTGTCTATATGTTTTTATGTATTTTATATTATTTTATAATCATTTATGCTATGGAAAATGGTGTGTATTACCGGGGGTTGATTATTCTATCCCAATCTGGTGAACTGGCCCTTTAGCACTCATACTGAGAAATTGGACTGATGTTCTGAGTAACTTGTAAATTCAATAGAAATACAAGTCTCTCATCTCTGTGCTCAATAGCTCATGAGTAACATCAAAATAGCAGTAATAGCCTATCTGAGAAATCTCAGATCTCAAACAATGAGTCTATAGATGTCAGGGGGCAGCCCCTTATTTCTTTTATTTCTTTTATTATCCACTCAGTCTCTACTTCTGTCCCTATTCCATCAGCTAAATTTTATTTTAGTTAGTTCTGTTTAGGCTCAGACATGTAGTAGAATAGGTACTGGGGTACTGTATAGCTGATTAGTCAGAGGGGTCCTCCAGTTCTTTCTCTTCTGGACCCCCCTCACTAGGTATGCCAGTCTTCAGTATTTACTGTTGATTAGCACTTATAGATTTTCTTCTGGACCCCCCTCACTAGTGTCTGGTTAGCTCTGTGAGTAGGCTTGGGGTTAGAGTCCCTGGGTCAGGCCCTGGGAGGAGGCAGGGCAGGGTGGTGTCCCACTGTTAAGCCTCCCAGCAGATGCTGGGATCAGTACCAAGTGAGGTTGCCCTTACAGTAGAGTGATTTTATAATCAGGATTTTAGTGAAGTATCAAACAGAACAAGGAGTATACAAGTGATAAAACTTGTTAGACTAAAGTACTACTAGCTAGAATAATAGTACTTATACATGAGATGAATATTCAATTACTGATAAAGAGAAAAAGGGAATAAAACTACTTTGGGAGTAAAGCAGCACCATACATAGTTAGGCAGTTGTATATATGCTACCTGGGCTATTTGAAATAGATGGAGAATATTGAAAATTATTTCCCTTCCTTCCTTTCTTCTTTATTTATATTCTCCTTGAGTTTCTTATAACTGCACCACATGATACTTGTCCAAATGCAGTAGATGGTCCCAGTAAGTGCATATATACACTTGTTTTTGGTTTTCCCTTGTATCACTTGACTTTGGATCCTCCTCACTCTCATACATATGTATTTCCAGTGATTTTCCACTTCTCTCCTTATCCCCATTGTCCCAATTCCATTCTCCTGATCTTATAGCCACTTGGACATCTACTGTTAGATCTCAGATCATCTCTGACAAATCCCCATCTTAGCACCCTTAGTCATTCACCTCCAGATCATGTCCAAGCCATACTCATCCCTCTGGAGCACTTGGCACATAACACATCCCCTCCAAGCTCCTTACATAATCTCTGCACCCATGTCACTCCATTCTGTCATCATCTTCATATCATCACTCTGACATATGGACCTCCACATCTCCATCTCCATTATTCCTTGCATTATTTTCTAGTATGTTCCATAGTTCCACATGACTCAGTCTCTTGTTATAGTATTCCTGTATTCTAATGTAGTCCCCCTTCCACATTTGGATGACTCTGTTCACATCCCAGAATGTATACAAACCTCCTGTTAAGTCTGGAGTCGGAGACGTATTGTCCAGGGGGTCCGGAGTGGTCGAACGATCAATTTCAAACCTGGGTGCGGAGTCGAGAGGACTTGGCTTCAACTTATGTGTTGCGCCCTCTTGCGTCGTCTTGTCCTTGAATTTATGGAGTTGTAAAGCAGAGGTTGCGGAGTGAGAACAGAGACAGCAAAGTAAGACTAAATCGATATTCGAACTAGAGAGCTAGCTATGAATACATGGAGGTTTAAATACATTCGGAGCATGAGATTAATATGGAGCAGGGTCGTTCAAATGCGGAGGAGTTACTATACTAGGATACAGGGATGCTAAACGAGAGACAGAGTCATGTGGAACTATAGAACATACTAGAAGATGACGCAGAAGATAATAGAAGGAGTGACGTGGAGGTCTGGGTATTGGAGTGATGATGTGGGAAGAAAGGTGGAGATGGAGTATGGAGTAATGCGGAGGTTGTCTGTGGCGCGGAGTCTGGTGGAGGATCGGGATCTGTGTAGAAGGCTGAGATCGATCCGGAGGAGCGCGGAGATGAATGATAAATGGGCGCTAGGACGGAGATTTGTTGGAGGGAGCCTAGGATCTAACAGTACCTCCCCATTAAAGGCCGAGCCTCGAGGCCGCGGTCATTAAGATGGAAGTTGTCGTGGGAAAGTAGGTTAGCGCTTGGCTGGAGTAGGTATATAAGGACATAGCATTTCTGAACTCGTTCAAGTATGCTTGTCACCCACAATGAGCAA
>QFEC01019355.1:0-13922 GCA_003316585.1 Gomphus bonarii | reverse complement strand
GACCTGTATCGAAATTCGTCTTGCTCGCACACCCCGACGAGCTGGGGAGGCGCAACGCACGTTCCAAGAGTCGAGGTGTATCGGACAAAAGCTTTGTCCGTGTTCTCTACAGGAGGCATGTGATTCAGTTCAATGCACAACCCTTTGTTTGATATCTGCCTTTTGTTCAATGTTCCTTTTGTTTGATATCCACACCATCCACAATGATTTAGGTATATAAACACACACTAGTATAGCTTCTCTTCACCTCGCAGTTTCTCACAAGAGCACTGGATAGTCACAGTCTTGCAGTCTCTTTGTTTTGTTTTATTTTTAGGCCATGTGCCACTGTATGGCAACATTTGGTCATAATCAGGCTGCTATTCCTAGACCGCCAGGCAAAGGCAAAGCAGGGCCACGACCATTAATACATCCCCAGCTGTTGCAAGTGGTGCCACCGACAGAAGATTGCGCAGCCGCCAATCCTCCCCTGAACGGAACCTTGAATCCCCCCTCTCCAAGATATCATCACCACAAGCGTCCCCTGCTACCATGCCCAATCCAATAGAGGCATCTGGGTCCATTCTGCCAGATGCTACTTCCCAACAAGAGCAACCTGCGACGTCACTGCTACAAGCCTCCGCTATGCCCTTGAATCAGGAGGAGGCTAACTTGGCTAACTTGGTGCTGGCTGCACTACTGAAAGTGGCACAGGGTCAGGATATTCTCCTCCAACACTTCAAAGCTACACAGGTTCAGCAGCAGCCACAACCAACTGCTCAATCATCAGTTCATCCTTCACCTGCAATAAACCTGCCTGGCCAGCCCCTGCCATTCTTCACATTGGCAAACCCCCAGTCCACACACCAGTTGTCCATGCCTACTCCTACACCTCTACCTCCACCAACACCAGGTAATTTCATGCCCCCTGCATCTAACACTGGCTATGGTACATTCTCTCTTCAATACCTTTTCCCTAAGATCGAGGAATTGCTGCTGCTGGCAATTGGCTGTCACATGCTCCGCCCAGGGCAAATATCTAAACTTGATACATGGATCTGCAATAAACAAGTGGCTTCCAACCTGGAATACGAGAACGGGGTACTGGTACACAAGGAGAAACCACCACCTTCAAAGGACTTCCCTACATTTGAGTCCCTCTACTATCTACTGCAGCATTACTTCAGCATACTTCAGGCACAAATCATCCCATCTGCTCTACCATCTACTCTTATCCCATTTATTGCTGGTTGTAATGATTACATCAGCCTTCTTAATGCGATGCATCTTGAGCATGAATGGACAGCTATATTAAATTATCATTTTGCAGTGCATGCTCAACACCTCTCTGAAATGGCTCAAGGCGACTACTCCCATTGGGGACAAATTGACACAGAATACCAGAACCACTACCTGGTTGGTCATATATGGGCCCAGGCTAGCAAAGATAGGAATTCTCATAAGGTTACAGGGGATACCCTCAGAAATACGACATGCAACAACTTTAATTTTTGGACTTGCTATCGTGAAAAGTATTTGTGCATGCACAAGTGCTGGACCTGTGATAGCCTCAAGCATGGGGCTTCCAAATGTCCGAAGAAATCTTCATAGGACCTGGGCATGGCGAGTCAGCTCTTGCCATGCTCTTGCCATTGCCTTAATAGTAGCTCCACAGTCACTCAGTCGTCCCTACCAGTATCCTTGGATTCACTCCCCTTTTCTAGTCTATTCCCCCCCAAAAATCCACCATCCAGATGCCCTAATACAGATCCATGATGTAATTTGCCTCCTTCAACTGTTAACATGCCACGAGTAACAGGATGTCTCAGGCATAAAGTATGGGCATATCACTTGCAGGACTACCCGGATTGCATCTTTGCAAACATGCTTCTCCATATAATAGACTATGGTGCCCAAATTGGGTTCCAAGGCATTAACCATACCCAATTCTGTAAGAACCTCATGTCTTGCAATGACAACCCAGAAACTGTGACCTCAGCCATCAACAGACTTGTAGAAAACTCACATGCACATGGACCATATCTGTCCCCCCCTTTACCAGAGTTTTGTTTATCTCCACTTGGCTTGGCAACACGGAAACACAGCAAGAAACTTCGTCTGATCCACCACCTATCATGACCCCATGGCAACTCAGTCAATGATGGAATCCCAGACTCTGAAGCCAGCATTCAGTATGAATCTTTCATCAACTTCCTTTGCCTTCACCCCCACCTGCTCAATAAGGACGGCTCTTACCTCCCAGCCACCAAAGGAGTGGTCCTTGAATGGGTCGCACATCTTGGCTACTCCAGAAGAATACTTGCCTCAACAATCAAGTTATACTTGGGACACATCAAATCACTCCACACTGATGCAGACCTGCCATTCGAGGCTGTGGACTCCCTGGTTGTCCAGCGTGTTATCAGAGGTATCAAAAGGTACTTTGGGGACAGGGACCGCAAACCAGCCATGCCCATCACTCTCAGCATCCTACAGCGACTTGTTGCCATCTCTAACCCACACATGTCTCTCCAACAAGCCACCCTGGATGCAACTATCAAGCTTGCATTCACCGGATTCCTATGCTCTGGAGAGTTCACAGTCAAAAGTGATAAACACAAAGGGTTTGACCCATCCGCCCACCTCACATGGGGCTCCATATCATTCTTCCCATCTATTGACACCACCTCCAGTATCAGCATCACATTCCCAGCATCTAAAACCAACCCATTTCGAAAAGGAACCACTACACATGTTGCTGCTGTGGATGCCCCGACTTGCGCAGTCAAAGCCTTGCAGTACTTGTTCAGGGCTGATCCTAGTCCCCCAAATGCCCCATTGTTTTGCCACAACAATGGCTCCCCACTTCAGCACTCCAACTTTGTCTCTAGTCTCCAAAGCCTGCTAATTTTAGCTGGCTTCAATGCATCTTCATTTTCAGGACACTCCTTTCAGCAAGGGGCCGCTACAGCTGCAGCTGAGGCCGGCTTCACAGAATATGAAAATCAGATGCTGGGAAGGTGGCAGAGCGATGCTTACAAGCTGTACATTGAATCCTCTCGTCCACGCATTCTTAGCCTCTCCACGTGTCTTCATTGGGCCATTCCCACTGCTTAATCTCCAAGGCATCCTGCCCTTCATCTCGCCTTTCCAATGGCTTGAGCATGGCCTGGGTCTGTCTAGCTGTGCAAGAGAGTGGCGGTGACAGCAATAAAATTCACTTGCCCAATCATGCATGAATGAGAGAGATGTATTGGACAAAAGGTTGTCCATGTTCTCTAAAGGAGGCATGTGATTCAGTTCAGTGCACAACCCTTTGTTTGATATCTGCCCTTTGTTCAATGTTCCTTTTGTTTGATATCCACACCATCCACAATGATTTAAGTATATAAACACACACTAGTATAGCTTTTCTTCACCTCGCAGTTTCTCACAAGAGCACTCGATAGCCACAGTCTTCAAGTCTCTTTGTTTTATTTTTTCCCACCCTTTCCACTTTCCCCATAGAACCTTAGTCAGTATGTTTGCTTTAGTTATTTGCTTCCACCGGCTTGAGCACAGCCTGGGTCTGTCCAGCCACACAAGAGAGTGGCGGCAACAGCAATAAAATTTGCTTGCCCAATCACGCATGAACGAGAGAGAGAACTGGGGAAACACAGATGCCCATGGAATGGTCACGTGACCATGCCAGACATCTGATGCATCGTCAATTCTGCGTCATCACAAGCGTGCATGAGGAGCGTACCTGGGCGCTGCGTATTACCCGGATCGGTTGATAACACAGCAAGCTTTTGGTCATTGGAGAAGTTTCTTGATGTGCACTGCCCCACAGATGCCCCGCTAGAGTTGAGTGAATCAGACAGGCAGACAATTCCCAGGGGAGCCGTCTGGGGCCTGTATGGACAAATTAGTAGGGAGTAGCTGTGTGAGAGAGATGAAGATAGTGAATGCAGCCAAGACAACCACTTTATGAGAACAAGAACCCATTCAACACTATCTGGAAGGCTCTGCAGAACCCATCAATATTATCACTAATCATAAAAATTTGGAGTCCTTTTGTACTACTAAACTATTGACCAGGGGACAGGCTAAATGGTCAGAGTACCTCTCCCAGTTCAACCTTGTCATATGTTTCAGGCCTGGATGCCTTGGAACAAAGCCTGACTCCCTTACTAGATGTTGGGACGTCTACCTAAAAGAGAGGGCAAGCAACTATGCCACTGTCAACCCTCAGAACCTCAGACCAATCTTTTCCCAACATCAGTTAGCATCGTCCCTTGGGGCAACAAACCTCATCAAACCCATCTTATGAGCAACCTCACTCATAGACATTGAATGAATCCTAACCAACATTCATCAAAACCTTGCTTCAGACCCTCTCACTCAGAAACATCTCAGATCCACCCAAGACCCTAAGTGGAAAACCAGTAAAGATGGTTTACTACTCTTTGATGGATGAATATACATTCCCAAGGTTCAAGACTTGCAATTACAAGTCTTACAGTTCAAACACAAACACATCCTGTCAGGACATTTTGGGATCAACAAAACTTTGGAACTGGTCAGATGAGACTTCAACTGGCCTGGCATCAAATCCTACATCAAAGACTACTGTAAATTATACACCACCTGTATGCATAGCAAACCACAATAACACTAGCCCTATGGACTACTCTTGAGTGGGCACACCCTAATAGGTTGAAGCTAAGTCACATCTGACCTTGGTTCATTGGCCCAAACTGAACCTTTGAGGGTGATGCTATTGACAAGGTCACAATGACAAGATACTCCAATATTTAATGAGCTGATAAGGGGGTTTTCCACCTGGTGTAGTGGTAATCCTCAGTTTATACAAGGGTTACTAGTAATAAGTACATAGAGAGCTCACCTGGTGTAGCAGCAATCCTCAGAGATCAAGCTGAGGGGTAACCATTACACCAGAACACATCTTGTCAGTCTCATCCAGAGTGAGGGGTGGATTCAGGTCAGGTTCTACTCAAGTTCTACCCCAGGGTATAGTTGGAGGGCAAACTCATGATCTGAGCAACGGTTGCAGTAGGCACTGAAGGGATTACTGTAGGTTTTTGTTAGGATCTCACTCCACAAGATCTCTGTCTGCTTAGTCAATTACGATTAAGTATTTTCTTTCCTTTTCTAGAAACCCCACTTAGCCCCTTTGTTTACTCATCCTAGTTCTAGACCTCACTTTCTTTTATTTGCTTCACAATTCCACTTGTGATATACTTTCCTATTCTAGTAATTTCTGTTGCCTCATGCAACAATCTTTGTAACACACCTCACCCAAACCTTATCCCTGTTTCACCTTTGCCTTTTTTAATTCCTGTTCTGCAAATCACCTTGTTCTCTGATTTGAAATCATTCTGACTAATTTGAAATACTAATCTCATATATAATGTCTATGTAAATTAGTAGTTCTGTAGTCAGAAAATCAACTCAGATTACCCTGAGCATTCTGTTAGACTTTGCCCTCAGAAATTAGGGAATCTACAAGATCTGGACAGCACAGCATATAAGCTGAAGCCAAGCCCTACTCTGAACCTCACCCAAAGTTACAACCTCACTCAAGTATACACAAGAACCTCAGCTCAGCCTGTTCTTTGTTATAGATAAAGGAATAAAGGGTGCCATTTTAGATGGATACATAAGTAAAATAACTAAAAAATAGATACAGGTAGGAATTAGTACAAAAACAGTAGCTATATGTCTGGGACACTAAATATAACTAAAATACAAAGCCACCACACAAAAAATCTCATCAGTAGCTACATTTTCCATCGTTCTATGAATATTTTACTTGTACAACTGGTACAGGGCTCAGTTCATGGCACTTTAGCATCTCAGTGGCTAAAGGAGCGGGAAGCATGGGATGGAGATAGGGGATGATGAAGGGACACTAGGAACAGCAGACACAGTTGGAATTCATTGGAAATAGTATTAGAATGGAACGGAAGAGGTCTGGAGAAGTTTAGGACAAAGGGAAAGCCAAAATGGGTGCATATATGTCACCACCAAGGAACCCTGATGGATCTACTAGTGGTACAGCATGCTACTGGTATTGGGTAGCATATGAGACATAAGAAGATTATAAAAGGAAGGACTAGGACAAGTCAAAACCATCTTTTTCTATTTGCAATAGCCTGGGTATAGCATACACAACTACCTAACTTCATACAGCATGGAAATCTGCCACTTCTCACCAGATATGGTTGTATTTCCTTTTTCTCTTCACTAGTAGCTCAGGGCATATGACATATATAAGTACTACAACTGTCTGTAGTTAGTACTTTACTGGATAATTGACTATCAATTATTCTCTCCTTGTTTGAACCAGCGCTCAATCAGTTTAACTACTATTTCATTACTCTACCATTTCACACTCGTTGTTTGAGTTCTGGATCACTCCAGATAGGTTCTAGTTATATCAGACTAGCTGCTCACAATTTTTGGAGTGCTACAGACTGCAAATCCAATTGTTATTGTATTTACAGTGTTCCCAGAAATCAGTACCAAGCTCTCGATACTAGCGCAAAAGTGCCAGATTGACCAGAAAGCCTCCAGAATGTTTTATTGCCAGAACAATAAAACATCTACATTCATAGAAAATATAGTATCTCTAAGAAGTAGCTTGGGATCCACCTGGACCATCAAATCTTTGCCAAATAACCCCAACATTCTTAACAGTTTTGAATGATGCCTCTTGCATGTACTCCCCTACAGTGTTGTGAGTCCTCCTCCCAATGAATCCCTCAAATGTGCAGGTGATTGACTCTCAGCTGAGGAATATTATGTCTCCAGTTTCATAGGGTTGGAAAGTAAGAGGTTTTTTCACCAGGGAATGGAGAAGATGGGTTTGGGTGAAGCTGGGAGTTTGAGGAGTCTCTCTATCTATCTAATGTTCTTTTGGTTAAATGACCAGTGCAATGATATAGGGTAAGATTCAAGTGAGATGAGACTCTGTTGGTGGGATTGGCTGGTCATGTTGTAGTGAAGAGGTTACTTGTTATCAAGTGGGTGGGGGAGGATGGATAGTAAATGTTATATAAGTGTTGAATGAAATGAGATGTAAAATGTGTTATAGAAAACAGCCAATAAGTCCCCAGGAAATGATCTTCTCCTCCTACCCATGCTACCAAGATATTCATTTCAGCTTCAATTCTTTACCCCCCAGCCTGAAACTTCACAGCGCACCTTTCAAGATGAATATCAAGATATAATAAATGAATCATGGTGCATATATCCATCTTTTGGATATGTAATACTTTTTATATTGAATTTCCAATGCTTACAGTAGAATTAATTCCCCCCTGTTGTACTTTCAATTCCCTAGTGCCCCATAACTTGTTCCCCACATTTCTATTAACTAGTTAGTCACGAGAAACATTCCCAACAGTATCCAGGATCATAGGAAGGCATTTCTATTCATTTTTATCATGACCAAGCTGACAGGGGATCAAACTTTTTCCCCTGACCCCTGTTTCTATTTCCAACCATTTCCAATCATTGCAAATGATTTCTATTAGTTTACTTGTACAAAGCTACAATGTTTTGACACTATACAATAAAGAATTCTAGTTCTATCCCTTCACTGAGACAATATCTAGAAATATTGTTCTCTTTTATTCTGCTAGCCTCCCAGTCACAGATATTGCACCAGGATCAGTCCCTCATCGATATATTGAAGAATAGGTATATTCTCTACCTATTATTGTTGTGTTCTAGTAGCTAGAACCTCCCCAAATCATTTATTTCCTCCTACCCGAAGGTTTGGAGCATTTCAAACTCCGCCAGGTGTGTGCAGATTCACACATTGTGTGCAATAGTTAGCTCACTGAGAAGCCCAAATCTCGACTTTTTCCTTTGAAATAAATTCCATAAAATAGTCATAAATACATCCCAAGATATCTAGTCAGTTTCCCAACAAAATGAAGAGAATTAGATGTCAGGTGAAGTGTTGCTTATTTTTTGGGGTTAAAGTGTTACATGCTAGGTTCCTTCCTTCTGTCCAATTGAAGAGGTGTCACTTGGGAGTTTCTGTGAATTTTTCTAGAGTTTGAAAGGGGAGGGTGGCATATAGAGTAGCTGATATGTGTTGTTGGGCTTTGGGGTTTTGTTGGTGAAATTCCATGACAAGTCACTTTTCTCCAGAGATGTCCTGTTGACCCTGTAAGTCCTTTCCATTACTTGCGTCCCTTAGCTGCCCGGGCGCTTCCCTGCCCTGGGACCAAAGTGCCATGCCTGCATAGTATCTAAATCATCCTGTAAGTATGAGAAATGAAGCTATCTATCTAATTATTTTTGGAGATTGTTGGTGTGAGTATCTGCTTAGGTTCTGGGTGCATATACTTGGTAGGGGAGTCTGTGTTCTTTCTAACTATCTGTTTTTCTACTTTTCTTCTATGTATTGTATATAAGGTGTAAAGCTGGGTATTTTATAACACACCCCTTCAAACATGTTTGATTTCCAACTTGTTGAAGAATTGAATGTGTTTGCATGGTGGTAAGGCCTTGGTGAGGATGTCTGCTGGGTTCTCAAGGGTGGGGATATATTGTACCCCTATGTTGCTGGTTGCCACTTGATCTCTGATATAGTGATAGTGAGTGTCAATGTGCTTCATTTGTGAACTGTTGAGGTTGTCTTTTATGAATGCGATCGAGGATTGGTTGTCTGAGAACAGGGGGATGGGGGTGAAGATTTGCTTAAAGTCCTTTCAGAGCCATGCAAGCCAAATTACTTCTGCTGATTCCATTGAGGCTGCAATGAATTCTGCTTCCTTGGATGACCTGGTGACTAATTTCTGTTTTCTTGATGCTCAAGAGATGGGTTATCCATTGTAGGTGAATATCCATCTGGTGGTGGACTTCCTGTCGTTGACATCTCTGGGGTAGTCAGAGTCGGTGAATCTGGTTAGGTTCTGGTCGTTCCCATTCTTTTCTTCATCTTCTGCCATGTAGAGTATGCCATGGTTTTTTGTGTATAGAAGGTATCAAACAATACATCAGGCTGCTTCCCAGTGAGATATGCTAGGGTTTGAAGTGAATTGTGCACACTTGTTCATAGTATATGCAATGTCAGGTCATGTGGATATGGTGCAGTAGTTTATGCTCCCTATGAGCAACATGTATGGCATGTCCATGTTGTTCTTGTTTGTCTGTTCTTCAGTGTGAAGTTTGACAAGTGAGTCCATGGAGGAGGTGACTAGTTTTCCATGTAATATATTGAGGCATTTTGTGATGGTGTCTATGAATGCCGGTTGGGAAAGGTGTTTGATTCCTGCTTCTCTGTCTCTAGAGATTTTCATTCTGAGTAATCAAGTCAGTTCGCCCAGGTCCCAGATTTCAAAGCTCCCACATATGTCATTCACCATTTTTGACATTAGTGATGATGAATTTGATGCAAGGAGTCCGTCGTCCACATATCATCCTGCTATCTCTATTCCTCCATTGTCTCCAAATCTGTCTTGAATAATACTGTGGGGATTTATGAACTAATATATTACTTGAGTACACACTGTCATGATATTGACACAGGTGGCTTGAGCCTGCATAAATGTTAGTCCAAGGAATATACTGATTTAGTTTGACATCATGTGCGTGCGTCGAGCAGTTGATCAGGTATGAGCATAACGGTTTTTTGTGCGAGACTAGTTTTAATTTGTTGTAACTACTTGTACTTTATACAAATAGGTCTCATAATGTGAGTATGGTCTATAATTAGTGAAAATTGTGGAGCCCATACAGGGTTGGCCTACAAAGTAAGATCCCTTTGTTCCCTTCTTGTGTGTAATAAATATTCCCTTCCTGAGCTGTGTCCCATGTCCTGCTCTCCTATCTCTCCATCACTTGTTCCTCAGTCTCAGTGACTACATATGTGTACCCTGATTTCATCATTCTTCATTCCTTCTCATGTGAGTCACCGCTGTTCACCTCCCTTGCATAGTTGCATCCTTTCCTCCCCATCCCTTGCTCCCCTCTCCCCATTCCTTCCTCCGTTCGTAACAACAATCTGAAGTACATGTTTGTGTTGGCCTGTCCTGGTTGTAGGTCTATTTTCTTCATTTCTTTGCTCAGGGTGTTGTGCCAAACTCTTCCCGATTGTTTGAGCCCATATATCCCTTTGTTCAACTTGCATACCATATTTTCTTTTCCTTCTTCGATGAATCCTTTGGGCTGACACATGTAGATGTCATCTTCTAATATTCCATTGAGATATGCTCCCTCAACATCTATGTGCTTCAGTTCGAGGTTATACTTTGAGGCTAGTGCTAGAATGAGTCTTATTGATGTGAACCTGATAGTGGGTGAGTAAGTTTTCATGAAAATCAAGCCCTGACACCTGTGAGAATCCCTGTGCCACAAGTCTTGATTTGAACTTGTCTATTTGGCCTAGGTTGTTGCGTTTTACTCTGAATGTCCATCTGCATCCAACAATGTTTATGTTTGGGGGTTTTTCTACCAATGTCCAGGTGTTGTAACCTGTGAGGATGTCATATTCATTCTTGCAGGAGACCTTCCATTTTTCTGATTTGGTAGAGTCCATGGCAGCCTTGTAACTGGCCAGCTCATCCTCAGCTAGGACTACAAAGGCTGATTCAATTGGTTCTGTTCCTGAGATACCATCAGCTATGTTGTGGATCTCAGCCATTAAAGCCTTTCTTCTCATTCCTCTGCCATATAAGGTGTTTGATGGGTCCAGCCATGGTCCTCTTTTGAAGTCTTTGGGTGCTGGTTCTATCTCTGTGTCGGTCAAGTTTGTTGTAAATTGGCAGTTATTTCAGATTATATGCATATATTCAACACTAAAACACTCATATCTCCACCATTTTCAACCCCATCACCATGAGATTTTGCAGCGAAGTTGAAGACTATTCAAAGTATCTATATGAATATTTCCACGATTTTAGGAGCACATTTTGGCAGATACCACCCGCACGGCCACGTACCTTAACACCGAGACCCGTGCCGCTGTCCGGAATTGGTAGAGGCACAAGTAACTTGGCAGGAGCATTTTCTGATACATATTCTATTTCTATATTCCCCTATGACTACAGTTTTCCCCCCTAACTATTTTCCTATACCAAAAAATCCGCACAGTCGTGCATATATCCCGCATACGGCCGCATTAGGCCATCTTCTATTTTCACTCCATCTTATTTTCAGATTATAAATAATTTCCACTTTCTTTAAATACTTAGAATGTATCTAGAAACTATCATACAATTGCATTAGAATTCCATAGAGGAAAACTCCCCAGGAATTACCCTTACACTCGAAAATCCCATTCGCGCCGAACCGAAGGTTCAGCGCCAAACTTTCACACTTTCCTAATTAGGACTATCTCATCGTAAACTCATCGTACAAGTGATCAGAGACCACAGCTACATTCTCACACATTTCTACTTCATTTCTATATATCTTTCATATTATTCTGAGTTGTGTAAGACTCACAATTCCCTGAACCGGTGCTTTGGTGCCCAGACCAGTTTCCCAGGACGGCGCCTAAGCGGAGGCAAACCCAGCAGTATATTGGTTCAGAGTAGTTTCAAGATATCTCTACATTTTCCCAATCGATAAATACAGTTTAAATTCCCATAAAATCAGTTCTTTCTGAATCTATTTTGTCCCGACATTTTTGGGTTTTTATCATTCATATTACACCCACAAAAGAATATACTTACAGGAAACCTAACTGAGAATTTGTCAACCCCCATTTCAACAAAGTTCTCTACTTCTTCCTCATCTCTGTCTGTCTTTGGTTTGTCTCTCATTTGGGTGTCCCTGGTGCTGTTGTCCTGTGATCTGACATATGTTTGTGACTTCCAGTTCATCTATTGTATCGGGTTCTTCATTCCAGTCCGGTGATGTGGCGGGTGAGGTTGCTGGTGATATGGTCACTTTGGTTTCCTTCAACCATAGTTCTGGTAAATCATCATCATCTGTGGCATGTATAGTTATTCTTTCAATGTGATTTGACTCATCAAATATCATGTCTTGGGCTTTGAGGATTGTTCTGGTGTGTGATATCCATATCTTGTATGCCTTCGAGTTGTCATAGTATCTGACAAATATACCTTCTACTGATTGGTATTCTCCTTTTCTTCTTATTGTTTTGGGTATGAGGACCCAACACTTGCATCCGTATGATCTGAGCCAGTTGATGGTCAGTTTTATTCCCCAGAATGATTTGTAGGGGGATTTTCCTAGACGGCTGTGTAAGACTCTGTTTCTAATGAAGTTTACCATGTGTATGGTAGAAACCCAGAGTTTGTTCGACAATTCTACTTCATGCTGAATGGTTAATGCTCCCTCTTGCAGTGTCCTGTTATATCTTTCAGCAATTCCATTGTACTCAGGGGTGTAAGGGGGATTAGTCTCATGTATGATGCCAGACTTAGTGCATTTATCCATGAACCATGAATTCTCTTCCTGTGTATTCTCCTCCATTGTCTGATTTTATCTTTTTTATCTGGGCCTGTTTCTGTCATAGTAGCCAGGCTGCATATTTTTTGAATAATTCCATAACCGTTTTGCATTCCTTGTTCCTGAGAAAGTCAATGTTGCACATTCTGGACTTACAGTCTATCCAGGTGATGAAATATTTGAATCCATTGATCGATTGTTCGAATGGGCCACATACATCTGAGATAATGAGGTTTCTGATGCTCTCTGGGGTCTTTTCTGATTGTGGGAAGGGTGACCTTGTCTGTTTTCCAAAAGGGCAGTTGTTGCACTGGGGTATGTTGCCCATGTGTGTGTTCAGGTAGTAACTGTTGGCTGTATGCATTCTTTTCATAGCTTCTAGTGTTCTGTAATTGGTGTGTGAGAGTCTATGGTGCCATAAAATGATCTGGGGGGTTTCCTTGGATAACTTGATGATTTCTGGGGTTTGGTTGGGTATTCTGAGTACCATGAAGATGAATAATTTGTTTTCTTTGATGTCATATGTGATCTTCGTTCCATTGTGTGCTAGGAAGGATATTCCCTTGGTGAATACTATGTCAATGTTAGCAGCTACCATTTTGCCTACTGATAAGAGATTTTTTTTGAGTTTGGGGATGTATATGACATCTGTGAGGGTGATGGGGATGTCAGGTAGGCCATAGTGGGGCATTGAGACTATATTCATGCATATGCTTCCTCTCTGGTTGGCTGTGAATGTCTCTCCACTGACTGTCTGTATGGTGATAGGGGAGCTCTCATGTAATGATTGGAACAGTGCCAGATTCCCTGATATGTGGCTGGATGCTGCTGAGTCTGCTAACCAGAAATGTGTCTTGTCTTCCATCGAACAGAGTGTGGCCATACTCATGGATGAGAATACTAATAGTATGATTTCTTCTTTCAGTTCAGTGATTGTGGCGACCATGATGTGTTTGCCATAAGTTTTGTTCATCAGTTCTGTGGTTGTCTCTGTTGTGGACCTGGTTGTCAAAGTATGATCAACCAAGCCTCAGTTCGCTCGGTCACAATGACCGAGGTCCTTCCATTAGTCCTTGACTTACAAGTCTTAGGATCACATTCAGCTCAGTTCAGTTATATTCTACTTCACTCCATTTTATCCTTTTCACTCATTCTCTTTGCTTCAGTACCCTTCAGTACATGTACGGGCATGTATGCCTGCCTTCATTCTTTCTAGTACTTTTGCTCCACATTGTTATAGATAGAGAAACAAATGATACCATTTCTAGATGGGTACACAAGTAAAACAACTAAAAAACAGATATAGTCAGGAACTAGTACAAAGACAGTAGCTATATGCACGGGAAGTCAAAGATAACTAAAACATAAAGCCAACACAAAAAGAATCTCATTCATAGCTACATTCCCCGTGATTCTATGACCATTTTACTTGTACAATTGTCGCGGAGCTGTTAGATCTCGCCTCGCGAGATCCCCGTCCGCTTAGTCAAACATGATTAAGTGTT
>QFEC01019277.1:0-15720 GCA_003316585.1 Gomphus bonarii | reverse complement strand
CCCAATATTCCTCTGGGAATTGGTTTGACATGTTGTGAGGTGGAAACTGGTGGAAAGGATGTCTGAGGTTGTCTGAAAGGGAGCTTGATCTGCTGTGAGGGCAATGCTCTTGACAAGGTCACAACAACAAGATACTCCAATATTTATAAGCTGATAAGGGATAATCCACCTGGTGTAGCAGTAATCCTCAGTTTATACACAGTTTACTAGCAACAAATACACAGAAAGTCTACCTGGTATAGCAATAATCCTCAGAGATCAAGCTGAAGAGTCACCATCACACCAGTCACAACCCTATGCCATACTCCAGCACTTATTACATAATCAAGATGCAAATGCAAATAGGAAAATCATCAACCAAACCCTGACACCCCATAAAAGTCACTTTCACCACTGTGCTATGTCTAGCCAGCAAAGCCTCATCTCTCTCCAAACCATTACCACCCCTATGTCGTCACACTGGTCTATTGAATCAGAAGATATTGGATGGATCACAAAACTCCTTAACTTCTGGCCAGACTCCAACCCACTCTATCCCTTCTCTGGGAGAAGAAACCTACTACCTGTCAACCCTACAAGGCTGAAGACCCAATCTTCCTAGGTAGAGACCTAGTCCCCTGCACATTTGTGGGATTCACTGGGAGGAGGTCTTGCAATGCTGCAGGAGAGTATGTGCAAGAGGCATCATTCCAGGCCTATAGTAACATCCACCCTGTCTATGAATTCACCCTCCCACTGTATCCCAGGAAGAGAATTGAACCAAGTTAAACCTCCACCCACTCCTTGTTCCGGAGTGGATTGAGAAGATATTTCAGTGGGTGTTTCCACTGAACATCTGGACAAGACCATGTTGAGATACCATGCACTGAGAGGGGGGTGATGTCAGGGTTCAGCCTGTTTCTTCTTATTTACACTCCCATATCTTGTGTCTTCTGATTATGTAATAAGCACCAGAGGGGTGTGACTGGTGTGATGGTTACTCCTCAGCTTGATCTCTGAGGATTACTGCTACACTAGGTGGATTAGTCTCAATCAGCTCATAATAAGAGCATCTTGTAATTGTAACCTTGTCAAAGCATTGCCCTCACACTACCTTATAATTGCCAGATAATTAGACCTTAGGATCTCCCCTCACTGGTACTGTATGATATTCTGTGTGTGCTCTGTAAGTTATCCTTACACTATCCTGTAGATATATTTTCTAGATTAATTCATATGGGGAAATACTAATATAAGGCAAGGTGTCATTACCAATTGAGTCTTGGCACCAATTTCATTACTGCATATTATACTGGTCAGGCTTGTGCAATATGGATTATGTATTAGAGATGACATCTTCCTGCATCCTAAGGTGGTTCCAGTAGTGTGACGCATTATAAGAAAGCGTACTGTATATCCTGCATAGAGTCATGATATAAGTTAGACCTACATACATCTCAGGAGGAATTTAAACCATTGATGTTATCTTATCCTGCAAGAGTCCCATTATTATTATTCACTTATCACCAACTGTAATCATTAAGGCTGTTGCACATTCAAAGTCTGTACCACTAATATAAGTCTTACATATTAGGCACACATGCACCCCAGGGTGCTTTTAGACCATTGACTAGCATCAAGCCTTACAGGCCCTCAGATTACCGTGTCGAGAATATAACCGCTGGTCAACGCCCTTCCTCATTGCCATTTTCCACCACTTCGGCCTGCCCGGCCTTCCCCATTGCGGCACCCAGTGCTTGCGTGCGGAACGCCAAACCACGAGTTTTCTCAATTACTGTTTGGTACACTGGCAACGCTGGTCGATTAATTTCAATCACATTCTGCGACGAATGAGCGTTAATTTTGGCTCATCTTGGTCCAAGTGTTTTAAATACGCACTTTCTCCAAATCAATGCGTGCATCGGCGCCCATTCGAGTATCTCGAATAAGATTGACGATCCACTTTTCACCATCCTCCCGTGAAAGATTCAACCGTTCGGAAAGATCTCTGATGCGACGGTCAATAGATGTCACGGAAGGACCATGATATGACGCACGCAATGTCAATCCTTTGGTGTATCCGACAATAAGCTTCACTGATAAGGTACCTTGCATTGTCCAGGAATTCTTCAGCGAAGTCTCCCAAGAAAAAGTCATCCCCGACTATTTGTTCTGCCTTTGTCAGCTCCCGCTGCGCCCCCTCAAAGTCAAACTCAATGTAGAGTTCTTTCAAAAACTTGGTCACAGGGTCTATATATTGATACTCCTCCATCTGGATCACCTTGACCACCTCGCGTATCGCGTGCCGCAAGCGCCCAGACATCGTGGCACACGCCTTGCGCGACACAATGGCTGCTACTGTAAGGTAGCGAAGGATCCATGGACAGGATGTCTGGATGGTATTGAGATAAGTAGGAGAGAGGAAGGTCTCTAAGAGGAGGGTGCGGCCTTCTGGATGATTAAAATAGACAAATAATGACCAATGCAGGAGCCATGTCCGTGATTGTAATTGTGTTAGTGCACTTGCAACTTCCCCACCTGGTCCGGATAAAGTTGATGAAGGTGAGATCGTTCGGGAATCAATCACTTCCCGAAGAGAGTTTAGTTCTTCGAGTGCTATATCCCATTTGCCTGTTAAGATGTCAGATGCGAGTTTCCCCCAATGCGCGGAGAGGTTAAGATCGGCGTCTGTAGATAAGACGCGGAAGTGATATAAGTAGTCTGCAGCTCCACTATAATTGCCGCAGGTATATTGGAATTGACCAAAGTTGTAAAGGACGGTAATTTGCTCTAGCGTAAGCTTTCACAGGGAATCAGTTGAGGTCTATGCTGTAATTTATAACGACATACGCCATAATGGTCTTTCAGGTATTGTAGATTTTGCCGCTTGTCTTGTCGTAATGCCTGGGCTACCTCGGGGTTCTCGATGATCTCCAACACCGTTTGGGCTTCCTGTTCTAATCGTTCATTGGTAGAAACCACCTTATCGCGTTTTTCGGCGAACTCTGTCAAAGGGTGAAGACTTTAAGTAGTGGCCAGACAGCATAAGCAGTAAGTGTACCTGGTGGAACTTCTGCATCCGGGTTGAGTTGTTCAAACAAGTTGACAGAATAGTCCACCATGTTAGTCCCATTTGTGAGCTCATACTGAGCCTTGATAATCTGTTCTACAGGAAACAATGTTGTCTCCGCAAGATGTGTGAGGAGAGGGAAAGCAAGATGTCGATCAAGGTAAGGGATAATAGTTTGCGTCAAATCGAATTCTGCCATTTTGGGAGATGCAGATCCCTGACAAGCAAAAACATCGTCTGAAAACGCTGAGTACATCATTGGGATGAGGTGTACTAACCGTTGCGTCCCAGAGCCTGTCCTCGTAAAGTTTTTAGAATTTACAGGTGCTGACGTAAGTCAACGCGTAACGACGTGTCTCCGTACCATGAGTGTAATAACTCGCCACTTGCCTTGGTTTATTAAGGAGCCTGCCATATCCATCATTGGACAGGTTAGATATTCCTCATTTATCATTACTACAAGGCTTGAAAATTTATTCCTGCAGCATTGTTATACCTCTCTAGTCGAAAACCTAGATGTCACTGACATTCCATGTCTCAAATATTCGTTGTCGAAAGGGCTGGGATTGGGAATCGTAATTGGCGGTTCGGTAATGAAGGTTCCACAGTTGATTCTCAGTGAGTATCGGGTACATGATACTCATCTGCCATTAATCCCGCCACCTAGTCCTCAAAGCGCGATCAGCTCGAGGTCTATCTCTTCCATCCTACATCCTAGAAACCCTTTCGTATGCAATTACACTTGCTTATTCGGCCCGCAACAACTTCCCCTTTTCCACATATGGCGAGAACCTTTTCCTCACACTTCAAAATGTTGTCGTTACTCTTCTCATTATCCACCACTCATCCCCACCAAGTCTCACCAAGCGGACAAGCAGCACTCCTAAGATTGCTGGTGCCGTGGGCGCATCTTTCACCGTCTCATATCTTCTCGCAGTCATTCCCGCACAGATGCTTGCCGTCTGTCAGATGGCGACGATTCCCCTCTCTCTGCTGTCCAAATTCCCTCAGATTTACGAGAACCAACGTGCTCGGTCTACTGGCAATCTCTCTGCAGTGGCCGTCTTCTCGCAAATTGCGGGCTGTCTCGCCCGTTTATTTACTACTTCGACTGAAGTTGGAGATCCGATCGTTTTCTTCGGATTTTTACTTGCCCTATTGCTGAATTTGGTTGTTGGTGCTCAGATCTTTGCATTTTGGGGAAGAGAAGGGGACGATAAGATTCTCGGCAGACTTCCTCCCAGAGAGAAGGGAACCCTTGAGAATATTGTCGTTCCTCCACTATCACCGTTACCATCTCAATCGCAATCTCAGCCACCCCCACCTCAAGGAGGTAAGAGATGGGCAAGAAAAGTTGATTAAAGTATGGTATCTAATAGAATTCCCTGGGACTATATTGCATAATTTATCTCTCTTCTTAGCAAGTAGGTTTACATGTAAGACATGTCACAAGTTCTACTATCGATGATATATAGCGGATGCCTGATGATACCACATCAAAACAAGTGATAAGAGACAACCCTACCCAGAGCCTGCTGAGTAGACTTGTCCCCAAGCAAACTCCTGGAATCTGAACCCGGAAAAATCAGATTGACTACAACATTACAGGGACCTTCACTTACTTGTCGTATATGGCAAGAACACCTGCCGCTGCTATACCTCTGTAAAGTTATACAATCAGTTCTCGTTCATGAGTATTATATTGTTGCTGCCAACCGAAGAATGTTGGCCCCCGCACCACCTGCATGTCACAGACATAATCAGATAGGATTCCACCAAATGATCCAAGAGGAACATATAATCACCGAACAGTGCCTTTACCCCCTCTTTAGCTATGATTTGTCGACCAGCGTCGATGAATGATTTATATCGGATCTAATCAACGGTGCAGAACGTGGAACACCATATACCAACGAAACACGATTACTCACGGCTTCACCCGAGGTCATCATCATCCGTCGTCGGACCGTATCTAATGGATATGCCGCCATTGAAGCAGTCTACAACCCCTAAAATTAGCCAAAGCAGCGTCGAAAAAAAAAACCATAAAGATGCACCGTAGTACAAAAGTATCCTACTGCAAATGACGCCACGAAGTTGCCTTTTAAAGAGCCTTGAAGGACCGTATCCCTATTGCACTTGCTTTGTAAAAATTCTCGTGAGGCTAGGTCTTCACTATACCTTATGCTATCATATCCACCAAAACTAATAACCTATGGGGTAAGTTTGAAACCCATTGAGGAAATCGAAATCGTACTAGAGTCCGCGATAAACGATGATGCCAAGTAAACTGGGAACAAAGCCTCGGTAAAGTCCAACAATGCCATCCGTTCTGATCGTCTGCTTGTAAACATCAATAAGGCCGCTGTACTGGCGCTGACCCCCTTTAGACGCAGACCTTGCGTCAGCGGACAGCCGAGTCCTCGCACTAAATATGTAATGAGTAGCTATTATTATTATTTTCTGAAAAAATTAAACTTGGATACTGACTAGTCAAGGGAGTATACAAATACTGAGGAAGTTGCACCCGCAGCGGCACCACTCGCAATATTACCTATATATATGAGCTCCACACGTTAAAAAATGCAAGATTGTTTTAGTAAAAAAAAAAAACCTGCCTGCAACCCAGAGACCAAATCCTTCCGATTTTTTAAACGCAAACATTCGTTTGTAGGTATCCTTTGCGGAAAAATTAATGGCCTGCGTTGGGAAATATCGAAGAACATTGGTGCCGTTTCCGCGCCAGACTGTACAGCGCCAATGTGTTTCAAGCACCAAGACAAGGAAAATTATATCGTGGTACAACGAAGAGCGTAAAAGGAAAAATAATTCATAATAAGGTATGCAGGAAGGAAATGATGACGAGTCACTTACAGCTGATTAGTCCTTCCTCAAAGTATGTCCTTTTGAATGCGTCGGCAATGCCTTTGTACGGGTGTGTCAAACGTCCAGCAGCTATCATGGCACCTTGGTTTTGAATAAGCAATTTAACACGTTCAATAGGAGCTGCTGCTGTTTTGGAAATAGCGCTTTGATCACCAGTATGCCACAAGGTTTAGGATAAATGGAATTTAAAAGTACATACGCGGCTGTCCCTCCAGCAAGGAAGTCCACTAGTTTCCAGAGTTATTTGTAGGTTCTAAAGAGCACAACACAAGACCCAAGGATAGTTGCTCACCCATGAAATGGGTCATGGACGTGTTATTGTCCATAATAAAACCAGGATAAAACGTAACTGAGTTGGGGTTAAAAGTATTGAGGAGAAAATATCTGTTAGGAAACTGTCTGCCATGTAAGCCTCTTTATATCTGTGCAGAACTCCAAGAGCCATCAGCGCCCAAGCTGATGCAGGAATACGTGACGACCCGGTCTCATCCCGAGATAGCCCGCGGCCGGACCCAGGGTTATTAACAAGCTATAGCTATATCCCCTAGCAGCTAGTCATAGTTGCTTTGTACTAGGCATGCTGGGGTGAATAGTCACACGTCACGCCTTGAGGGAAGTGAAGAGCGCAGTCAGTCATACGTCTATATGCATAGATTCATAGTTCGTTCGAAGGTAATAATACATTACAACGCATAGAGATTGTCCGATACCAGAGAGACTCTAGGTCCGATTAGCCACAACTCTGGCATAGGAAGGGGCCATAGCCTTGCGGTGCTTAACCTCAAACTCGATGTGTTCCCACTCGTCTAGATCATGCTGGGGAGGGTCGGTCTCGCTGAAATCCTCAAGAACTAGAACTTGGCGAGGGCGACCGACCATCTCAAAACGCTTGTCTACATTTTCACATAAACATATACACTGCCATCAAAGACCATGAAATGTAAGCGTACCAGAGCCCTTGCGTGGCGCCTTTACAAGGTCAGCAAGCGACACGTTTCTGGATACTGGGGTCGTAGCAATGTGGTCGTCCCCGTCGGTCAATTCGACACTCTTCTCTAAAATGCTCTCTCCGTCGTCCTCTGCAAACAGTCTTCTGCCCCTTGCCTTGGAGCGTCCCCCGTTGCCAGTCCACTTCCAAGGGCGGCAACCCTTGCAGCGCACGCATCGTTTGGCCTTAGACATGTCATCAGGCTTCTTCAGACGCTGGCGAGCACGCTGATGGGAACGATCGTCCTTGAGAACAATTGAATCGGGTTCGGGAATGCTGAATGCAGCCTGGAGCGGAGAGGGGTGGACGGAAGGGGCGGCCGGGACGGGTGACTGCTGGGCCCCGCCCAGGGTATCAATTATAGAGTGGTATACGGAGTCACAGCTGCAGACATCGTCGAAGTCGTCGACAGCTAACTGTGGATTCGTGTCGTCATCCATGGTAGTACGAGAGGTGTGCGTGGGAGGGGTGACTGCAAGGGGTGACCCGTGCAATGCTGAATCAACCTGGCCATGGCTCGTTTATATAGATATGCGCGATAACGCTTGCCCATCCCCTCACTCTTCGAACTTAGATAGGAGAAGCGGGACCGAGGTGAATCACGTGACTAGACAATAAGGCATGCCATGCCGCGTACAGCCGTTGGGCATTTGCTTACTATTTCAAAGCTATTCAGTCAGGTCAGTGCTTGTCTTCCTGGCCCAAGTACACAGCTTAGCCGTGCGTGAACCCCTGTTCCCATATGGTGGATACATACTAATTGACCCCCTTTTCTGTAACTTGGGTTTCTAATCCTGGGTTTGAGTCAGAATCTCAAGTCAAGTTCTCGAGTCAAGCCAGAGATACCGTACGCAGTCCTCCTTGAGGACGTGGAGCGGTCCGTATCATCCATTCGTGAGGGAGCGAGGCTCGTGTACCATATGCCACACGAATCACCCCTGGTTGGACATAGGGTCATTTGGCATAGAAAGCTGGAAATGCCCTTCACGACCTTAATTCGAGCCGATGTTACGGACAGGGCATCACGGAACAGGCAGGGCCATCACTCAGTAGCATCGGCTATACGCATCAAACCGAACGAAATGTTCAAACATATTGGTAGTTCAAACATATTAGTTTTGGTGGACCTGTGGCGGCAAGGGACTGTCAGGGCAACAGTGCTACTGGACTAGAGCATAGGGGAGCAATCGTTGATCAATAACAGCGTCATACTCGGCACCACAAGTTCCCCTAGAAGACTGCTATGAATGAACGTAATAGATCTCTGTGATCATTCCTCTTATAGAAACTTTTGGGGCAAGAATTTCTTGTCTATTGCTACCTACCCAAATCCCAGCTGCAGTAGTCACTAGTCTTTGGTGGTCTAGTGGTGTATTCCTAGCTACCAAGGTTGACTTCAGTGAAGTCATTTCATTGCTTAGTTTTTTTTTGTAATAGTTATGCAGTTTGTTGGTCAAATAAAACCTAATATTTCTTGCCTGTAGATTTTAGCCAATGGAGATGATGATGATGATGATGATGATGATGATACAATGAAACACTGGACAGTCTACACATCTATATATAGTTCCTAGTTTTATACAGATTCACATTTCTTGGGCATGTATCAGAATTGGTCTACATGTGGGTTGTCAAGCTGAAGGGGCCATATTTCAACTGCAAGAGTACTTGAAGCATTTGAGACATAGTCTAGCAGATTACAGGTTACAAGGTAAGTACAGACGTATGAGTAGTAGTTCCATCATCGTTTCTTTAAAGCCTCAAATCTCTTAACTAAAGCCACGAAATCGTCCTCTGGATTAAGAGGACTTTGGTTTGTAGAAGGGGTATCATCAGCCTTGGGGAGGTTTTCAGGTGCTGGCTTCTTTAGCACAGATTTTAGTGGCCTCGCGGGTGGCTGGGTGTCAACCGGAGGAATGTCTGGAAGCTTGGATGCCGCAACCTTCTCGTCCACAGATGGCATGTCATTTGACGTGCTCCCGGGGGTAATACTTTCCACAATGGATACACTGACTGGTTTAGGAATGGACTCCTACGAGATTTCCAACTGTCAGATCTAAACCTTTTTTTTTTTCGACAGAATAGACGACTTCACTTTCAAACCGCCGGTGTCTCCATCTCCAGCGGAGTCGTCTATATGTTCTTTTGGTGTTGTCCACTCAATTCCATATCCTTTAGCTATCTCTGCTATGTATGCATCAACCAGAGATGAAGGAGGCGTCTCGATCGCTAGCTTCTTCACTACCTACGCGGTGGTAAGGATTTCTGGTCAATAACTATGCTCCGAAGACTTGTGGCACATACACGCTCGTTTACACAACCATCTTTATTTTCCACGACGGCAAGAGAAAACTCTCTACCATACTTCTGCATGAGCATTTCTCGTAGGACATGTAGTTCTGCTCAACGTGATGTTTAATCAGTGGTTATAAAAAAGATTTGATGGATTTTTTCCATGATACAAGATGAGAAATTAGTAAAAAGAAACACACCTTTCAGTTCAGTCCGTGGTGCAGCATGGATCACGCAACATACTCCTTCATAGACTCCAGGATCAGGTTCCCTGGAACTACTGGTCCTGAGTCCCGACGGTAATGAGTTTCCAGCAACACGAAGGTTTTACCTAATTTCCAGAAGCCCAAATCTAGAAATGAGAAGTTCACAATATAATTCAAGCAATTCAAGCAACTCGATGTGAATGTCTTCGTTGATGATGTTCTCAACTTTGATGCGCGCAGTCTCAAGCTTCCCACGTTCAAGAAGAGTTGCTATATCCCTACGCGAGCTCTTGGCTTGGGCTTCTTTTTTCTGCTGAAGAATCCGCAGGCGCTGTACGGCCAAACTATAGGTACAACATGACCATTCGGAAACTCATGTTAGGCAAAAAGAACATGAACCATACCGAAGTTGAACCTGAGACAACACGCTCAGCAAAGATGTTTTGGGAATGGTTATGGACTTCTACCTTGGTCCTTGCAGCATTCCACGGAACCATGATCAAGATATGTCCGCGCCACAACTTCAAAGTCCGCACCCTATTGGGGGTTGAATTGGTTCTCTTTTTCACATTGTTCCACGCTGTTGCGGCAGGTCTGCTGTGAAAGAGTCGTTCAACCATTCTTTCATAGTGTCTTCATGGAGTTGGACATAGTGAGGTTTGTTTACTTATCTGGAATCTTGGGCATATTTGACGATCATCTCGCGGCGTCGCACACACGTGAAACAATTCATGATTCAGATTGTCGCAACAGCGTCTGCTTCATGGACTTCCTGTTGAACTAGTGAAGCATATCTTGGAGATCGCAGCGTCCTCAAAAAATGCTGCTTGCACTCTTTGCCTTGTTTCCAAAGCGGTACATGCCTGGATCTTGCCTCGTTTATATCGGAAAATCGTTTTTTCAGACTACACTACGATCGATAGGTGGAACTCATTTTATCGCAACACCGTTCGAGAAGCTACTCGCGGATCTGCTGCACAAATACGCAGTATGATGCTCAAAAAGGGACCTGCTGATAAACTTATCATCAAAGACTGTCTGAACATGAGACATCTTGCCATCGCTCCCGACCAATGGCTTTCCAGCATAATTCCTCATGACTCACGCAGCTCCTCTCTAACCCATGTCGCACTTCATGGTGTCTTATATATTCATCAACTTAGCCTTCCACTCTTTCGCGCCGTGACCCATATCCACATCCCGGATGATATTCCATTCTACGGCCAGGACTTTACACCTGCCAGTTTACCCAACCTTACCCATGTCGTCTGGACCTTGATCCCAGAAGTCAACTTTCGCATTTGGCACGTATTCCCCAATTGGATCAAAGCATTGCACCAGTTTTCTACCCTTCGTCTTGTGGCCGTATATGTTTATTCGATTTCAAAGATGCCATTTGACATGGATCTGAATTCCTCGTCCCGCCCAATTGGAATGAGCACGTATGATTTACCCATCTTCTTCATAGATACGACGCATCGGTGGACAGAGTCCGATTCTGAAAATTGGATCATGGGAGGAGAAAGCATTTGGGAGCGAACGGCACGCGTGCTGCTCGCTCGAGGTGAGGGTTTACAACACATCTTCATGTTAGCTTTTCGAACGTCCCTTTTATAGGCGTTGACGTGGAAGTTTGATATGACAAGGCCTTAACATGCCGTCAAGCTATATATGACCTGGTGCATACTTTCGACATTCTCAATGTTAATATTAAGATTGATCCGTTTCTAGTTTCATCGGTTATTTAACGATTTTGATTGTTGTGCTGTACCACTTCCTCTTGGATAGACTTATTTTTTGGATAGAGGAATAATTCTCGGGATCTTGCTAGAGTCATGTAAGTTCGTACTTTTTACCTTAACGCCTCCAAAACCGCTACGTCCCGTTTTGGGAGGGATTCCGTGTATTCTTCTGGACTGGCCATGGATACGCCATATGGCTTCTCAGATTACAGATGGAATGGAGAAAGGACTACCAAAAGATCCTCGACCGTCTACTTTCACGATCATTCTCAATCGATCTGAGACGTGAATCTACGAACTCGGGTCCTCATTGTGATAATTGAGCTAGAAAAATATATCCAACAGTGCTTCAAACTCCCATGGGTTTCTATTGTCGTGCCGTTTATTCTCACTCGCAAGCTGGTAAAGACGCACTGGAAGTGGCAACTTTCTCTTCCGAGTCAAGCATATGCAAGTAATTCGGGAGCTCCAGTTCTATCCTGCCTTAAAAAGGCTCAGGTCTCCCTTTGCCCAATCATTATCAGGGAACGTGCGGGAGTGCGGGAGCCCGGCAGCCTAAACGTCGAAACAGGATATCGCCGACTCTAGCTGAATGCGATGATGCCACACACGTTGCTACCATTTAGCGCTTGTGGGAAGGAGTCCGGACATACTACCGTCCATTGTTGTATAGCTTAGTCCCGAAAACAAGCGATCAAACACACATTCTCACCACCTTTGTAAGATAATCCAGGAACGGGTGTGCGATTGTTCGTCCTGGCTCAATTTCGTTGATTAACTGCCAGCGGGTAACGTACTGGACTGCCGACGGACCCCCGGGGCGCCGTTATCTTTACCGGAGTGTTTGCGTGCGCCGAGCAATAATGATTATTGCAGAAAGATCCAAGCTATATCGTGCAAACACTAACACGGAAACCTCAGGCTACATGCCCGGGAAATATAAAATATTTTACGATTTTTACAAGTGGTTCGCCAAACTGGGAAACACACCGAGCGCCCATCCGTGGATTAGGCGAGGACCGCGGATGAATGCTCAGCGCGTAGCGCGCCAATTCCTTCCAAAAAACTACCACATACGTATCGTCGTTCCCCATTGATCAACCAGCATGTCCGTAACAAAGGTTCACGCTCGTTCGGTGCGCAGTTTCCAGCTGTCCACTGGTCTTGACGAGCTGATTTTTTGGCAGATTTTTGACTCCCGTGGTAACCCCACCGTCGAGGTAGATGTACACACTGCGAAAGGTACGCGCTCCATATTCTTTCACTCATAAGTGGGTGACGTTCTGATCGGTGTTGGTGTGGTCGGAGCGTAGGGTGCTTCAGAGCCGCCGTTCCCTCTGGTGCTTCGACAGGTATTCATGAGGCCGTAGAATTGCGCGATGGTGACAAAACGAAGTACCTTGGAAAAGGTCTGTCTGTCCCAACATGCACGCATTTCTCCCCTTAACCAACTGTCCCAGGCGTCTCCAAGGCCGTAGCGAACGTCAACACAATCATCGGGCCTGAACTCATCAAGTCCGGGTTGAAAGTAACATCTCAAAAAGATGTTGACGACTTCCTCATCAAGCTCGATGGCTCTGCTAATAAAGGAAAGCATGGCGCGAATGCGATCTTGGGAGTCAGTATTGCTGTGGCTGAGGCCGGGGCAGCGGAAAAGGTGGATTGCGGTGTTGGACGGCGACTAAGATTGTCATTGTGACTGACATGTGTGTTTCGTTTAGGGCGTGCCGTTGTATCAGCACCTGGCAGACCTTGCGGGTGTTAAACCACCCTTCGTCCTGCCCACCCCGGCGTTTAACGTGATCAATGGAGGCTCGCATGCAGGGAACAAGCTTGCCTTCCAGGAGTTCATGCTGCTCCCTACGGGTGCGGCCTCTTTCACAGAAGCTATGAAGATGGGTACGGAAACCTATCACACGCTTAAAAAGGTCATCAACGCCAAGTATGGTATTGATGGTGAGCTTGTCATCATTCGTGTCTTTGTTCTTCTAGCTGACTTGATGATTAGCAACGAATGTTGGTGATGAGGGCGGATTCGCACCAAACGTGTCTGGCGCCGAAGAATCCCTAGAATTACTCACAGAGGCTATCGCCAAAGCTGGATATGAAGGAAAGATCAAAATCGCTCTCGATGTCGCCTCATCAGAGTTTTACAAAGAGGGCAAGTACGACCTCGACTTTAAGAACCCGAACTCGGATCCCTCCAAGTGGGTCTCAGGGCCCGAGCTTGCGGATATCTACCTGGGATTAGTGAAGAAGTACCCCATCGTGTCGATTGAGGACCCCTTCGATCAGGATGACTGGCAGGCGTGGGCTCACTTTACAGAACACAGTGGGATTCAGATCGTTGGTGACGATTTAACGGTTACGAACCCAATCCGTATCAAAACTGCTATCGAGAAGAAGGCGTGCAATGGATTGTTGCTTAAGGTGAGGGGGTTGCTGATTTTGTGTTCACATTCGCCCGGCGGTTGCTGAAATACGATCAGGTGAACCAAATCGGCACGATTTCCGAGTCGATTCAGGCGTGAGTGTGTGCTTGCCCTGTTATTTAAATATTTGTTGATCAAAAAATTATTTAATGCAGTGCACAACTCGCCCAGTCAGACGGATGGGGTGTGATGGTCTCGCACCGCAGCGGTGAGACTGAAAACACGGTTATTGCGGATCTGGTCGTCGCGCTGGGTACCGGGCAGATCAAGACTGGCGCTCCGGCAAGGAGTGAACGTGTGGCCAAGTAAGTCTTTCGCTGTGTCCGAGGACATCAGCTTACCTTGTCGTGATAGATACAATGCGCTTTTGAGAATCGAGTACGTGTTGCGTATTTCTTTTTGCATTGTCAGGACTCACTTTATCTAGGGAGGAGATCAAAGGAAAGTCGTCTTATGCGGGCGACAAAGGCCTGTCGGCTGGGAGCACTGCGCCTGCTCTGCTTGGGATGTAGACTATGCTGTAGTTTGTTAAGAATAGATAATACCAATGGTATGTTGTTGCTCCTTATTTTGGCATGCATATCTGTCTCCATGCAACTGCGGACCTGGATCCTGGGTTGCGATTCTTCAAGACGGTGAGCCTCTCAGTCCTCTAACACTTGCTTTTAAGCATCTTTTTGGTCGCTCGAGATGTTATTTCTAGGCTGCCGGAAATCGGGATTATTGACCAGTTTTGCTTGCAGCAGACTGCCAAGTAGTCGTCGACAACCTACTTCATTCTTAAATCATCATTTCTCCAAACTCAGCTTCCATTTCCCTCTCGGACTCCCGCATATGCACAGGATGGCCAAGGTTAAAGTGGAACCGGATGGCTAAAATATTAAGGCTACATAGGGCTACAGAGGGCTACAGACGTCCGGATGTCTGACTGCGCCTCAAGAATTGGAAATCTCTCACGGATTCAGAATTCACAATAGGCGACTAAAAGGCGACTAAAAAGCTTAACTCATACGAAGCCAGTTTCCAGGAACCGTATGGCGCAATGGAGATAAACGCCGAAGGGTTCTGTATGAATCCAACCGAAAATTAATGTCCGACTGAAAATGCAGCCTGTCACGATGAAGGACAAATCATTCCTCATAGGACCAGCCTCGAAATGCATTTGTTCGGGGTCGGGGTTCCCGTTTTTCCAGCTGTTCTACCCCTTTTACATTAGTTTTGAGTTTGATATATCAAGCGCCTCCGATATATCTCTTGATCCGGATACCTGGTGTGCCTGCCCGCTGTTCCCGGCTATGTAACCTTCACCGTCAGCACCTGCCAGCGAATTGGTCTTCTGCTTCTCGCTTACGTGCCATGTCTTTTCGAGACGTAAGTCGCCAAACAGACAAACCCCCTGCTGCAACTACAGGCTCACCAGGAACGCCCATCTTCTCCCCTACTATGCAGTCTACCCGGCCTCTCAATGATTCTACCACGTCTTCCACGTCTGCTGATCGTCTCCCTCCTTCGTCTACTGCTCGCCGTGTGGATCCTGTTCCTGTACAATGGTCCTTCGAGAGCACCACGCTCTCGCCTTGGCGCAAAATGGGAAGTTCCCCTCAACCTACATCGCATAACATCTCTCGTAAAGAATCAAAGGGCGCAGGCTGGTTTGGGAGGAAAAAGGACAAGGAAAGGTCTAGGAGCGTCGACGCCTCAGCCTCGAGAATTCCCCGCTCCTCTTCACCACTTCAGATCCCGGGTTCTTCACGCGTCGTGACGCCGCCTCCGACGCCAGATCCAAATATCAAGTCGCCCACAGTTACCTTACTGATGCACTCCAGCTTACGCCCATCACTCTCTCCTGGGATATCTGCTGCCACCCTCGACGACTTGCCCGCAGAGCCAATCTCTGAGGGCATTCCTCTGGGCCGTACACGATCCCACCTCTCAAGATATCCCACCTTCCCTGTCGCCAACACATCAACGCGCCGCACACGTCGTCCACCCTCTCTCAACCTTCCCCTCCCTAGCCCAAATGCCAGTTCTAAAATAACACCTGCTCATCGCCCTGGCAGCTCCTCTGGTATCTCGGGCACAGATCATCATTTCACCCCTACGACCATCCACTCGTCCCGGACTC